>JAHWXV010184031.1:0-19107 GCA_024586415.1 Phrixothrix hirtus
ATCAAATACCGAATGAATTAAAAATGTTATCAGTAAATAAATTTAAAATCCTATTTCATAAATACCTCTTAAGTCAGCAAAGTCTACAATAAGTAAAAAAAGGAATGTGTTTCTTTATGGCTGCATATAGAAGACTTGCTTATATTATTATGACATTTTCTCCTTTTCTATAAAATCTAATAATAATTAGTCACTCAATCATTAATTTAATGTTACTAAATTGAGTTATAAAAATTAAAATTTATTTTCACTTTATACATTTTTTCACAACTAATTCAATATTAATTTATATTCTTTAACTAAATCAAGGCGTAGTGGAAGATCAGCTTCTAGCTGAACTAGAACCTTGTGGTTTTTTATTCTTTATTATAAATGGATATATTTATAAACTGTACTGCAATGTATGAAAAAATTAGAAAATAGACACTATTATTATTATTATTATTATTATTATTATTATTATTATTATTATTATTATTATTATTATATGGCAACAATTAAGTCGTTGATTAAAACATATAACTTACTTAATTAGTTTTAAAGTAATTAAATATAAATGAATACCGGCAGTGATTTACTTACAAATTTAAACCACTTTATACAATAATATTGCCAAAGCGCTTATAAAGCTAAATATAGTTAAATATTCCTTAATTTATGAATCTATAACTAAATATAGATGATTATAACCTGATAATTTTCCACATTAGTGAAATTCTAAGCAGATAACATTTATCGCTCTTGTTTATAAAAAGCGAGATTGTTCAAAACTCGAACTTGATCTTGGATAACCTACAAACAATTAATGTTTACAAACGGAAATTATCTAATTATACGACTCTATACGTAATTAGATGTCGAACTAATAATCCCAAAATGAAAATTAAAAGAATTAAAAACATTAACAGCATTTGTACGTTGCACAAATATTTACGAAAATAATTTCAGAGTGGCGATTACAAGAATAATACATGCATACTGGCTATTTCATACAAATAATTAGTGAAATTTAGAGCAACTTAAATTTAATTATATACTCGGTATTGATTTTAAATGAACTAGAAAACTAACATGAAGATTAGCTTGAAAATCAACAAAAAAATTAACATGTTTCTGAACTTTAGTTACAAAAGGAATTATAACCTTAAACAAACTAATTATACAAAAACTGAAAGTCGTTTTGTAATGATTTTTCAGGGCCGCTACAGCCTCCAATTTGACCAGCTCTTACAAAAATTAACTTTTTCTTATCAGAATTTGGTAAAGATGTAGTTTATAAGAAACCTACAATTATTAAAAATAATATGAAAAACGGATTCAAAATGGTTTTTTTCAAAGTATTAACGTCGAAATGTTATATAGTGTGACCAGATTATTTTAAAACCATTTACAAGTATGCACTAACGTAGCTTGAGACCATTTTGAACAAATGGCAAGTATTAAAAAGAAAACGACAAAGGGGAAATTTCAGTTAACGCCTAATTTTGTTAAACAATTAAAGTACCTGTAACCGGGAAAACAAAACCACACGAAATTGAAAATATTTTGAATTTATGGCAAGATTTTCACTAACTGGAAATAATGTAGTGATATCATCTAGTCACTTTTTATTTCTTTATTTTAACCTCTATATAGATTTTGTTTGGAGTTTTTGTAGATTTGAGGTAGTGGGTAAATTATTGAATTATAGAAAAATAGAATTTATTTAAATACTAAACGTTTCGCCATCAGCCCCTGATGAAGCCAACGTGTTGGCGAAACGTTGAGTATTTAAATAAATTCTATTTTTCTAAAATTTAATAATTGACCCACTACCTTAAATCAACAAAAACTCCAAACGAAATATCATCTAAGTTAGAAATACTTTTGCGTAAAGCAAAATAATTATATACGCATCTATTTGTCTAGGTGTTCGATGAATGGAAAGCAAACGTAAAAAAGGGCAGAAAAACAGCTCAAAATGTAGGAAGAACCGCTGGTGTTTAATGAATAGAAAATAAACGTAAGAAAAGGGTAGAAAACAGCTTAAAATATAGGAACAACAGCTGAAGGGCCTCCAAAGCAAAAAGAATTAGCGCCTTTAGTAGAGTAGTTATTGCAAATAAATTCTAAAATTTATTTAGGAGATTCTTATGTGTCAGATACGTTTATAGGTATATACATGTATTTTTTACATGTACATTATTTGTTATTTATATTTTAGGATTTGGTGATAAGAATCTTCATCAAGGTACTGTTAATAGCACTATCGATCTTGAAGATGTAGTCAGCACCAACATATGTTTTCAAGCCAAGGCCAATAACATTAAGTGTTTTAAAGATGTGGCCAGTACTAGCTTTGTGGCGTCAACAATGAAACAATATATCCATTTACATACATAATCAGTTTAGTTGAACATTATAACCCACTGATATTTATTTGTAACAACTAATGTACCTAATGTACAACGGTTAAAGTCCCAGGATAATAGCCATGATCTTCTAGAAGGCTTTCCTTTAATAGAAACAACGAATATTCCTATGTGTATTATATTCTAGTTAAATATATTGGTGTTAGATTATACTTGTTTCAGTTATCTCTCAGCAATACAAACTTCCAAAGGGAAGACCAACAACACATAAAAAGCAAAATCAATTTGTTTCATCAAATATTACAGAGGCTTGCAGAATATACGGTGATTTGCAGACATCTATGTTAGCATTAAAACAACAAGCAACAGGAAATATTGCAATCAGAGCAGACACATCGAATTTCTTCACAAAGTCACAAGTAGAACACAATCTGTAGCATCAATTATACCTCTCACTATAAATCTGAAGAAGTTAAAAATTATTTGCTACATTTGTTATTTCAAACGTAAGTGTGTACAATTGCCCAGCTTCTACTTTATTCCTTTTGACCTCTGTTTGACGGATATTAATCCATACTGGAACTAAATGTGTACCCATCCCTTCCCTAACTTTAGCAAGTACTCTGCTAAAAGCTGATTGCTCCAGTGGGATGCTAACATTAGAAACTAACACATTTCTGATAACTACCATTACCGAAAAAATTGAGTGCTAAAAAATTTAAAAATGTACTATTTGTACATATGCATATGTTATTACGTTTATAACATATCTTCAATTCAAGAGCTATGCTGGTCGACCTTTGTTGCTGCACTATATGTGGCTATAAACTCTTCACTATCCTTCTAACAATTTTTTTTGACACTCCAAAATATTTAGTAAATAAGGCATCATCTATTTGCAATGGATCACTTGTATTGCGTATTAAACGATGTTCCAAGTGTAAATGATTTCTACTAAATTCTCTTTCAAAATTAAACTATCCATATACATTTAAAACATGCATCTTAATTATTACTTGCCGTTGATATATATTGTTCACTTCATCAAGAAGTGCAAGATTTAATAATTCATTAAAATTCCATAGCTATAAAATAATCGCAATTACAAAGTCAACCTTAATAATAAAAACTGTGGTTATTTGTAATTCTTCGTTGTTTACATTCAGTACTTCAACCTACTTCATCGATTACAGTTCTTTATTTTTAACCAGCTGTGTATTATATTTTTTTATCTCACACTGTATGTAATGCGTTTCGCTTCAAACTAGGGCTAATTCATTTTCACATAGAAGATTGCAAAGGGTGATATATCATATGCATTTAGGTTTGCTTACATTTTTTAGTTTTTACATACGTATGTAATTATTTTACATAAATACTGCAATACAGGTCCCATTGCAAGTTACTAATATTCTCATCCAGAATTGTGCAAAAATGTTACAAACGTTCACATGGAACGAGTACTCTGCCATTGAAAAGTGCTCAATCTCTTGAACGGCGTTTTACGAGGAAACCGCCGACACAGAAAATGTTTTTTTAAAATAGTTTTCGGCATATCTTCCCGAATTTACCATATATTGAGATAATAACGAAAATTTTTTTAACACTTTCACTCATTATTTTAATATTATACCCCCAATCCACATGTAAAAATAATTTTATCCTATTCAAGATGCTAACTAGTGCCTAAATCTTGATTTTCACTTGAAAAAAAAATATTGTCAATAAAAACTTCTCAACAATTTAATAAAATGGACAACTAATGAAATACCTCATAATAATTTACCGGGAAACGATCTAAGTACTTCATAAAACGTAATTTATATTTCATATACTACTATATCCCTGAAGTGGACAGATGTTTTAAACTTTATATAAATCTTGGATATAACATGATATAACATCAAACCCTAAACGTCCTTTTATGTCAAGATTATTCTTCGAATTCTTCAATAAGCGTTCAACTTATTATAAACTTGTTCTATTTGTAAACAGTATCACATTAAAATAAATTGCGACATTGAAACTTAAACTTACGATTAAAATAATCCAATAATAACTGTTTATATATTATTTTTTTTGATATATTTGAAGTTTAGTTGTTTAGTATTGGTACATAATGATATGCACTTTAAAAATTCAAAACACGCAAATCTTTTGCAATATAGGTCTAATTAGTGAAAAATAATTATATCTGACCTTCATGACACGTTGATTATAATCATTCATCCTTTGTATATCCTAAACTATTAGCTTTGGAAAGTCCATAAATTCCAATATAATAAAATAATTGCTAGGTTTGCCAGTATTGACATATTGAATGAATTATAAATTATAATTGACTTTAGTTATTTATTTTTATTCGTATTGGGTATTGTAAAGGCGAGAGAAGATATTGCAATACATTCGCATAAAAAAAATGGATAAATGGGAAGTTTTTAGCGGATACAGTTATGTTGATGCTTCTTGTCTCTAAAATATGTATACGCCTATGGAAAGGATTTAAGGAATTCTTACATGTCGCAATGTGGATCTTTTAAAACAAACTTGAATCATGCACAAAAGACGCCTTATCGTATTTATTTTAAGTAGTAGCTTGAAACGTTTTCGAATACTGCGTACCTCATTTAAAATAATAATTAGAGTTTAATATAGTATAAGCTACCTCAGAAAACGGTAATTTAAATAAATCTATTGAAATTATACTAGTAGCAGCTAATACTCTGTTGTAAGATATCCCAAATCATTAACCGCTTTCAGCAAAACGATTAAGCTTAACAAACCTGGTTGATGGATATTCAATAGCCAAAAGTTAAATGAGATAGTCAACTTATCCTAAGATTAGGTAAGTAAGAAATTAATTTGGAGAAAATAAATAATCTTCGGCGGTGGAAAAAATCCCAAAAAAACGAAGTTTTGCTTTTACAAAAAATTTTATTCAGGTATAGTATCATAGCTAGTTATCGTATCAGTGCGGAGATTAATAGAAAGCACTATACAGGGTGACTTTGAATTACTACAACAGCAACAAATGTGTAGGAGTAGATGTACCGAACTGACAACGTTGATTGACAACATGTTGTCGTCAAATACACTCTTTCTCGGAAAAAAGAAAAAATATCCATTTTCTGAGAATCACTGGAGTATTCACATGTCTGGATACGTTATTATCTTAAATCAGTGACGAAATTTTATTCATTTTTAGATCTGAATTCATAAAAATTAAATAATTAGTCTTAAACATCAATTTAATCGGTAGCCAGATTTTCAAAGGAAAAAAGTGGAAAGGTATCAAAGTGAAATAAATTCAAGACGCCTGCATTCCAATTTTTTTACTAAAATTCAATATACTTTTATTATTAAATTGTAATATTTATCCCTGACGGAAAAGAAAAGAATTATAATTTACCGACTTTTTGTGCTGGTTTTTCAGAAAACTAATTAATATTTAACGAAGTCCAAGTTGATATTTTTATTTTTTGGTTTTGACTCAGAAAACAAGTATTCCGTATTAGCGCGAATTCCGATTTAATGAAATTGTAGTGTCCGATTAGAATCAAAGAACCTGTAAGTTATCTTTAAAAGACGAACTTAAAATGTTCACCGCCACTATCATAGCTTGCGTCCTATGGCATTACGATTATTGTTTGGCAAATAGTTTCAGCATTTAAGCGAACTAGGCATTGTGGAGCATTACGTAAACGTTCTGCAAGTTACGGAAAATACTGGCAGAACCAAGGCTTTTATTAGTAGTATATTTCATATAGATAAAATAATGAAGATTCCTGGTATGAACGATGAGAATTTTTAAATGAACGATTCTAAGACTGTCCTCCAAAAAAATTTTTTGGATATTCTAACTCAATAAGTAAAAATATAAAATATTGTATCTTCAATCAACGTGTAGCAGCACCCACATATACATAGTTTCGCCATATTTGGAGCTCCCCGGTGACGGGTTGCTCATTTTAAGCATATAACTTGCGTGGGTTGCAAATATGCTCCTATGAAAAACCAATAGATGGCTCTATCAGTATTTTTCCTATGTCGCCTACTCAGGTTATGTATATAAAATAAGCTTGAATCTTCAGTCAACGTAACCAGCAACCTTGAACTGATAAGCCCCAAAAAGGGCGAAACCATTGGCCTGAGTGTGCTACGACACGTTGACTGAAAGTACAAACTCTTTAGTTTTACCTAAAAGGCTAGGATATACAACATTTTTTTGTGAGAATCCTTAAACTTGGTTATTTTTTTATACTCTGATAAAAGTTTTCTGGCTTTTCACTTGTACCGAATTTATAAAAATTCGCGGTGTTCATAAGAGGAATCTTCATTATTTTATTCATATCATATATCCTCCTATTAAAACCAATAAATGGCTCTGCCAGTATTCTTCGTAAGTAACCTACATAGATTATGAGTTTATATTTTCAATCAACATATCCAACAACCCCGCACTGATGATCCCCAATCAGAGCGAAACCATAGATCTGCAAGTGCTGCGACACATTGGTTGAAAACACAAACTTTTATATTGTTACCTATTAGGTTATGTTATATAAAAAACTTTGAGTGCAAAGCCTTAGATTTGTTCATTTATTTATACTCTGATGAGAGTGTTCTTGCTTTTCACTTATGCCGAGTTTTTCAAAATTCTCACAGTTCATTGGGGAAATCTCCATTGTTTTATTTATATGTTCCGTCAATTATTCTGGGGTAGCTACAGATATTGAACAAACTAATTGTTTCATACTATACCCCATAAATAAAAATAACAGCGGACGATAAACGCACGAAAATAAAATCAATAAGCTACAGTAACTAAGAATATATGAAAACCTAAATGTAACAAGATCGTATATAACTTCAACATTTTGTGCAATTTTTTCTGGTTTTACAAAGTTAATAGACTTACTACCTTATCGTTAAAACATGTTACTAAGGTCCTATTAGAGAAGGATGTTATTCAGTTGTTTGGTCCAATTCGAACATACCATAATTTGCAATTTCTAAAAGTGATGTTGTATTTGGAAGGTGCGCAACTAATCTTGATTGTAGGTCTTACGCAGAGGCTTACCAGTTGTTAAGCATTATCACTTATAGGTATTTAGTCCCCTTATGCGATTCTAGTCGAGGATTCTGATTTTACTCCATTGATTCTATCAAGGTAGAACCAGTAAGGCAGTAACTTTGACGCTTACCCGATTTAGTACCGTGTGGATAATTGAATATGTACTATGTCCTTCCATAACATAATAATCACATTACCAACTACCTTAATGAATGAATCCAATTCACTAAATCAAATTCATAAATATCTTATTATTAAGATTTTATAGTGAATTGACCATTAATGGTTAACTTCTAGCTCGACCCCTGAATAGCGGCGCAGGATCCCTGTACATAAGTATACCAAGCTAAAGGTACTCTAGAAAATAATGAAGGGTGCGGAAGTGGGTTTAATGACATTGTAGGTAAAATTTCACATAATCTCTTATTGATTTTATAATCGAATATCACTTATACAAGGGTGCCACTTAAAGATTGAAGGATGTAAAACACAAATAACCTTCACAAACGCGCGCCTTTAGTTTATTCTTCGTTATCTTACTTAGAATATAATTAATGGTAATTTTTCATTATTATGTGTGAAAAATAAAATCTCTCAAAATGACCGCAATAACAGGCCCTTTTCACAGCATTTTACATGGCCACACACAAGGTTTCAGGTCATAAAGGTCAGATTTCAGCTCGAACTTTCATCTTCAGTTCTTGAATTGTTTGAGGTTTATCTACGTAAACCTTATGTTTCGAGTAACCCCACAAAGAAATATAATACCGTCAAATGTGTTCGATGCGAAGACCAACCAATTTCAGCATTTGTTGAAATTATTCGTTCATTAAATCGCACTGGTAGTATTCTCAGTAGCTCCATCCTGTTGGAACCATAGCTCCTGATTGTCTTCGAACGCTGGGCATAAAAGATGTTCCTGCATGTCCTATGCTAGACGCCGTTGATTCGTTTTAGCTGACTATTTTCAAACAAGTAGGGACCGATAATTCTATCAGCCATTACACCGTACCAAGCAATGCATTTTTGAGGATGCAACTAGTATCCTGGTATTCTCACTATCCCAAATTCTGAAGCTTTTTTTGATGTAACTGTTTAAATAAAAATGGTCCTTTTCGCTCTTTATCCTGGTATTCTCACTATCCCAAATTCTGAAGCTTTTTCTTTGATGTAACTGTTTAAATAAAAATGGTCCTCTTCGCTCTTTAGCAAGTTGTTCAAAAAGTTGTTGACTAGCTGTAAAATCGAATAGTGTACTGTAGGCGCTACTGAGTACCACGGTGATAAAGCTTACACCATTTGAATCTTACATGGAAACATTTTTATCTCCAGTTTTAGAAACTTCTTAAGCGATATTCTGGTGATGCCTAGTTGAGCAGAGCAACGTCGGGTACGGGAAGACGGTTTCCCAAGAATACTCTGCTGAATACCTTCCACCGCTTCACTAATGCGCCCAGTGCGATTAGGACCTCTAGTTGACCGATGCAGTTCTTTTAAACCGGCTGATTGGGTTTCGAATAATGTCTTCGTTAAGGCATATTCTGACGTTAAACTATTGCCGGTATTTCCTCTGAGGTAAAATAATTGATCTTCCACTGGAATAGAATAATTCAATGAGGTTTACTAGTTACTAGACGTCATACCTAGCCACTTTAATCCCCAAGGGATGCTGTATAAACTACAATACAAAATAAAAAGGTTAACTATGAAAAATTAAGTATTTTTAAACCATTTGGCCTTACATTGGCCACCAAGGGGATGGTGCCATATCCGACTATATTAAATTAGGTATATACAAAATAATTCGCGAAAGTACCAATATAGGCTAATTTTACCAAAAGGGTATAACACACTTTATTACTTTTGTAGGCATTTAAACTTCAGTAAATTATACTACTAGTTATAAGATAATGCGTTAGAGTATCTGAACTAAAATCAGAGGTCACCAACTTCTATATAGTATTCTTCCTTATTTAAAAGTGCACAAAATTTCACGTCAATGTATCTAATAGTACTCCTATAAATATGAAATATTTTATACATAGTTTAAAAAGCATATTAAACGTACAAAATATCAAATATATTTATGTAGAGGTCGACCTATTTACTAAACATTGAAATTGAAGGTTACACTTATAAAAAAGAATATCTAAAACAAGTAATCCATCCTTAAGCAATATGTTTAAACCATACATAGAAGATAAACGAAATTACAATTTATACTAGGTAAGTAGTTCATCAATATAATAAACATTTATCTTTTACGAACAATTAAAAGAGAAATTTGAGAATAAATACATATTAATTAAAATTTCTACGTTTTTATTATAAATCAGCAAAATTATGCGGAACTTTAGGTGACTTTGTAGTAACCAGGTCATGTTCAAGGGTAAATTGAAATACCTAGTTCAATGTGCCGACATAAGGTTTAATGAATTTCACAATTCTAAATAAATCAATATTATTTTACATTTTATTAAATAACATGAATAATTCAACCGGAACAGCTAATAAGAATCTTTCTATGACTCAAATGGTGGTAATTTGAAACAATTGTAGCTCCATTACGCCGCATGACAACTCAAACGAGCCAGTTGGGGAAATTCACCTTTCCCTGAAACATCAGTTCCTTTCAGATAATGAATAAGTTACCCAGTACACGTAATTAAAAAAAGGCCAATTTTAAAAATTGTGTTTGATTCACTAATTATCAACGATGTTATAGCCTGCATTGGGGTATTGTATATATTACATATTATACGTTTAGTTGTTTCTCTCTCCTCTGCTATAATCTTTTTCGAAGGTATCGGTAGCAACTACAACAACTTGTTAGGCTTTCTTCTCTTCACATCCTAAATTTCGGCAGGCGAAGTATTTGCTGTATTATAAAATACTCTGAAGGTTGAGCTGAATTTTCTTTACCAATCATTAAACTAATGACTTATGTAGTCGATGATGCTTCAGTAACAATTTCAGGTTCACAACCCTCAATAAACGTTTGGACTACGAAATTTGGACGGTTCCTTTATTTTCTTAAGTAGAGTTTTCGAACATCAACACCTTTCGCTAAATCAATAGTATGATCCATTATAGTATCAGTCAATAATCTGTCGGTAGCTTTACCTGAAATATAGTAGATGCACTAACTATGTATTCATTGTATGGAAAAATTCTACAATCCTTTAAGGCATTTTAAATAATTACTAGTGTCACTCTTGGAGATGCAGGGTAAAGATATTATCCCATATAGTAAATTGTCAGAGGTTTTCCACGATTACGACAAAACCATGAATCCACTGTTTGTCTTAAATGTTGCTGACGTTTTGCAGTTGAGCCTGGATGTAGCTTTTCTATAAGGCATAATTAATTTTTTTTCTACGCCTTGCAATATCGCAATTAATTTATACAGATTGTAATGAACCTAAGCCACTGCCGCAAGTTTCCCTTTGTATATATTTAGTTTAGTAAATTTGAGGGTAAACTTAATGCTTGTTTATGGCGTAGCTACATTAATTATATTTATTTAAATTAGTTAAAAACCATTTCTTTAATTTAAAACATCCTGTATATATTTCGTTTAATTATTATTTTTATAATTACCGAGCTTTCAGCGAACATTTATTTATTTAATCATTTATTTACCTTTAATTACCGTTTCATTTATTAATATTAAAATAGGAATATTTCAAAATTTCTTATATGTAATATTAATCTGACAGTTCAAGATTCTTGATCTCAGCCAACAAAACATTACCTATGTAGGACAAGGGGTTTGAACTATATGCATAAATAACACGAATGGCCCGGACAGATAAGATAGACGTATGTTAGTTTTAGCTATTAATGCAAATTTTTACGTCATATAAATTGATTTAATTGCTTTAGGTTAATTAATTAAAATGTAACTTATTTAACGAAGGTTTAATTCGTATTAGTAACCTCTATATTATGCATAACATTAATTTTTGTTCATTCATCTAGTTAAGCCTGTACAACTATCTTTGTTAATTACTAATAATTAGAAGTAGTTTCATTAATGTTTACTTTTACTGCTTCGAGCGCATTAAATCGCGCATTCAATGTTATATTAATTAAATGCGGAATATGTTAATTAAGCAAATTAAGCTACAACAAAGCTGTTTCTCCTTGAGCTTGCAGATAACAATTTCATATAAAAGCTCCCGATGTAAAGTCAAAATTCAGAAAACGTATACCGCCTTTGCTGGTAGGACATCTCGACGGAGAATTCAAATAATTCAAACGAAAATTATAAGGGAGAATTCACCCCATAGCCGATAGGTGATTTAATCCTTTGTAAAATTAATATTAAAATTACCGCACTAAACCGAAATATACTTTTGTTACGTTTCATAATTAAAATTTAATTTCAGAATAAGCGTACATTTAAATACAAGCTGTACCATTTCAAAATTAAAAGAAACGGGACACTGTATAAGCAATTCACCGCATTTAATTAAAAATAAATCGCATTTTGAATTCAAGTAATGAACAAATATACAATCTTCGTTTGGTCAAGGATTATTTATAATAACACACACTGAGGTGTGGAAGACACCTTGGATACCATCCGTACAGCAGTGAAAAGGTCACCCACTGGAAAAGCCTCTTCCGTCACGTCCTGACAGAAACCCTTGGGTGGATGTCGAGCCACGATCCGCTAATTAATCCTAGGTCAATTTTAAATAATTTGACACCAAACGATAATTATCCAAACCAAATTTCAGTCGCGAAAGTAACAAAGTTAAAACAACATTATCCGATAACCACTAGTAAACGCCATTTTGTAGATGAGAGGAGTGAATCAATTATATCGATTGTTAATAATAGCATAAAATAGTGCGTTGTCGCGACATCTACGTTTAGTTGTTAAAAGAGAAACGGCCAACTTTCTAACTTAATCTGGTTCGTATTTATAATACATAAAACTCTAAAATTGTAGAACTTGGTTTATTATGGCTAATAAATGATTTTCTGTCATAAAGTCTTATTACAGAATGTAAAATCATACAAAAAATTAATAAAGGATAATACTTACTGCAAAGGTAATATAACCACAGTTCATGTAAATACTTAGAAATACAAGGATAGATAAATAAATATCAAAGTGAAATACAGTTTGAAATAACAAGCCTGTAGTTATCCCGAGTTAAATCAGTTCTAATAGTCTAAATTAAAATAAAGTACATTTCCAGTGCTATATAATGTAATAAACGTAAAATTTTGAAAGATGTACACCTAACTCTTAAAGAAATGGCAAAGTGCACATAATCTGCGAACTACAACTAAATTAAAAAATCAAAAATGTTAATTGAGCTAATTACAACAAGAGTCCTGATACAAATGTATATACAGAGCATACAAAATTAAACTTAGTAAACAACCATTAACCCGTTGAGTTTATAAGCTCCAATTCACACTGGGAAGCAACCTTGTAAATAATTTTATCTTGTACATAATTGAATTTAGTATTAGATAGATTCCGCAGAACCCAACGTGCAGTTGTGGCCCAAATTCCGACTTAAAAGCTAGACCCGAGGTATTTGTAACACTGGTCAAGCATCCCCAATATGAGTTTTATTACTTAAACCCCAACACGTTATAAGATGTATCAACAATTTAATTCATCACTGCAAATTTACGATTTTTTTTAAATAATCGAACCACTGATCTAAATTTATTAACTAATTCATCAAATAATTTTTTTATTAAAAAGATACACCAGGTGGTCCAAAATTATTGAAATGAACATGACTAATTATAGAAGCAGGAAAACAAATAAGCCCACAATAAACTATTAAAAAAAATATTTCGAATTATGTTGTAATTGAGCTAAACTGCCACCATATAGGGTTGAATGTCTCTTAAGCGTAATTTAGTATTGGTAAGCCTATCCTATAAAATATTTTTATAAAAAAAATTACTTTACCTCAAAAAATCTGGATAGCATGACCAAATATATTTAGTGAAATTATTAATAACCCACTATATTTTAAATTCAATTCGCTCATTAAAAAGGATTTAATGTTTTTATTAAGAATATGGAACAGTTTTTAATAATAGCTTGAAAACATAGCTCAATTTAGGGGATTTTAATATTAAATTCCAGGCCAACTAGATAAGTTGTCACTTTTTAATCAGTAAATGTACATAGCTTTCTAAAATAAAAATTAACTATTATGAACAGAATAGCACTTACACATTATTAATTATCCCGAAAATTGACAAATATCTTGAGTTATGTAACTATACCATTGCATAGTAATAATCTTATAATATGCGTTGATACATTCTTGGTAATAAATCAAAAACATTTTCTTAAATTTCCTAATTACTTATCGACTAAAACGAATCGATGCTTTACTTAATATTCACTACACGTCCTTAAGTATATTTTTAAAAAAAGGTTGAATATTTCCAATATATGATGTATATAAGTAAATTGTGATTCCCTAATCCGAACTTAACACCAAAAATAAATTAAATGAAATATTAGTTTTGTTACGTAATTAAAATAAACTTAATGTCACTACGATAATAGGTATTATTAATCAAAGCTAATATTAATTAGTAGCACAATCGGCAAATCTTTTTTGATAAATTAGTATACTAAAAATTCAATTTTACTATCAAAAATAGTACATTCGTCGCATATTTAAAATATTAGAATGTTTTTTGTTTATCTGTTAGGGTAAATAGTTAATTATGCATTTATCGACAGATTATTGGTCGCTACCTGTCTTATTATGATTTTTACTAATTAACAATTTATTTTACATTGCGCGAGGACCTACACATTTGTTAATCACAAGTGTAAAACAAAAAATTTGTAATTGTACTGGAATAGGAGACTTGTTTTCGTTTGGGTACTAATTTGAGTCCCTATTAGAAATCACTTCGAATCGGATTAGTTTCCTGTTACCATGGGCTAACTACCTTAACACTTCCTTTGTTAAACGGAAATCAAAATATGTTTTATACGTGTGCTATAAAAATGGTAATATGAAATATATTGCAATACAACAATTAATTAAACACATTTAAAATAATATATACAATTTAAAATAGATGTGAAGAAACATCAAGCGATATAAACATAAAAATGGTATCACAGTTTCAGGAATTCCTCGTTTAAGCTTACCCAGCAGGTCAAGGAGTGTCTTCAAAATTCTAGTTTAAGATTAGATTTCAATGAAGAATAGCTGTGATAATCGAACTGCAATAGGATTTTGTAAACAAATATGAAATTAAGCAGCACTATTATGAATTATTATGACTAAACTGTCTTTCGCGTGACTGTTAATTTCTTTGTAACTAAACACGATATTCATTTTGGGTTTAATTGAAAATTATATCGTCTATAATTTTGATTGGCTTTCTCGAGCTGTCATATCGTGCGTTAGTTAAATGATGTTTGTTTAATTTTTCGCTTGATTATTTTATCTAGTTAGCTTTAAATTTATTTGTAATTTTTCTAAGTATTGATATGCTTCGTGTTTACATACATTCTCTATGTTTTGAAGCATTTCTCGATTTACTGTAGACTCCTTTCTAGTTTTTCTGCAATCGATACCTATTTTAACGGTTACAAGTACTGCGGTATCGTCGGTGTATTAGTATACATTTGAGCTTTTTATTGCATCTAATTTTGGGAAGTCGGAGACGTATAGATTAATTAGAGTCGGCGAGAGGGAAATACTTGAAATATCCTGTCCCTGGATGCTCTAATTTGTGAAGTAGCTCCGCCCACTCTAACGATAAATTTTTGCTTTCCAAGAACGATTATATAATGTTTGTTAAACCTAGAGGAGACGCAAATTCGGATTCGCCAAGGCGGCATATGTAATTATCCTCTTCTGCATCTTCGTTTGTATGCTGCCTTTTGAGCCGCTCAAAACTTGGTTCTAAATCCGCGTTGGTGCGCCAGCAAAATACGGATACCTTCCAGGAACTTTTGTAGTTTGTTGTTTATAATTATTTTTAGTATACCACGTAGAGAACATAAAAGGTCAGTTGAATACCAATTAGTGGCGATTCTTCAGTCTTTGCCTTTTTACGTAGCATGAATATAGTTGCTGGTTTCCATTCTCGTAGTACGCTATGGAAAGTATAATTCTTTAAATATTCGTAAATTCTTTTAATGGATTCTCAATGATCAATTATATGGTTTTATTAAAAATGGGGTCTTCTATGATTTTAGGGATTTCATTTTGACTTTTACGTCTTTTCCATAATCGTACCTAGTTTTGCCATTTCGGAGGGGTACACAACTACGTATGTTCATTGACTTCATCGTGTAGCAACCTCATGGGCTCCTGATTTACATCGAACTGCCTTAGTAAAGCATCAGATGGTATTTTGGATCTTTAACCCTCTAGAGGCACGATTTTGTTATTGTGCAAGACGTGTGTTTGGATTTTTTCCTTTTTTAAAGGTTTTGAGCAGCTTTCTCCATTTGTCGTTATCTGCGTCGTCTTTTATTTCGGTAATAGTATTTGTCGGATCATCCTAATACCTCTATTTAAGTACATAATCTACCTCTCCTTGTATACTTGTAACTAGACGAAACGGCGCTATGCACCTTCAGATAAAGCAAATAGTCGAAACTTACAAATCTTCACCGCTTGCTAAGGAGGATTGTGATTGACGTGGATATAATTAATTGGCTTAATGTAAGTTCTGAAGCACAGATGACGTTAACTTCCAATAAACGAGCCTAAACTGGAAGCGCACCACTTCACTGTGACGTATATTTCATATTGCTAAATTTTCCAAAGTACAATGTAATCTTACCTTTATGATACAGTTAAAGTAAGTGTAACTTGAAAAGCATTTCAATAAAACATATAGTTAAAATAATAGTAAGTATAACGAAATAAAGAATAAACTTCCACAATCACATTTAGCAAATAAAGCAAAGACGAAATTTGTAGCTAAACTGTGTAAGTTAGTCTAATAGATTTATAAAATAAATTCGTTCCGTGTTATTAAATTCACATATAGGTAATATTTAATAAATAATTCCATTTCACCTTAGATTTATCATTTTGAAAACTCAGTAATTTCTACCACGGAGGTCTGATGATAACATAAATAACTTTTAATAAATCAAGCGATCGGCTTTTATTACGTTTACGATAATTTACAGTCCTTATGCTGATGATGTGGTGGGAAATTCTTAAACGGGGGGTAACAACGGAGAGATAAGGATGTATTGACTTACTTAGCCGTCGAGAATGGATATCTAAGCTTCCAAGGCAGGTGGTTCACTTCTTTTGTCTTTACAAAAGTGTAAGAATTTTGAAATATTTGTTTACATCTAATTAACCCTTTAACGGTCAGTGATATATATTTTTACCATTCCTGCATGCAATACTCGACCTTACAGTTACTTTGTATTATAATATTATGAATATCGACAAGGTAAAGAAATAAAGTGACAAAATAATGGACTGTTTCATTCATAATACATAATATGTTTTAAATGCATTTAAAAATTTTATATAAATGGGTAATATAGTTAGGTTGTAGATAATATGGCGGCACAAAGACCGCGTCCTACTTACGGAGGCCTCGATTACCAGCGTTTCTCGTCGACCAAATGTCAGAAGAGGATTTTACTGCAAAAGAGGCGGTTTAGTGTAAAGACAAACACAGAGGGAGAGGAAGATGGCGGTGATATAACGTTTTATATGATAAGGACGGGTTTTAACGGATATTGTTGGCGTTTCGAGAAGATCAAGCGGCAGATCGAACGAGTCGTGGACGAATTGTCGGATCTGGCAGTCAAGGCGTCTCTCTATATTCACTATTACTATACACGACGATTGCACCAAAGAAACTTACCCGAGAAGTTCACTTTCAATCATCTATTAGACTTTTATTATCATTTGCAGAACAAGCGACAGAGGAAATAATGCGTAGCGCTTGATTTTGGATATTTCGAACTGCATAAACGTAACGGCAAGCAGTTTCGTCATTATAATAGTTCATACAGAACCTTCCTGTACAATAGTTGGCAGCACAACACGAAACGGCGATAAAAAATTGTGTTTTAACTTATTTATACAGACAAGTGGTTCGCTATTTCACCTGCCGCTATCAGAACAACAAAACTCTATCCGTTTGGAAGTGCGTGGTGTAAGAGGAAGTTTTCTCTCGGAACGCAAACAGATTATATATAGCTCAACATCAAGAAATCGTAGAATTTCTAGAGGAATCCTGTGACATCTACTATTGGTACAAATTTGTCGATTTATACAAGGTATGGTGCTCACTGATACCTTTCAGTTTCAAAATCGGTCGTTATCTGGTCCCGAGAGGTCAGAAATTATTCTTTCTACTTCACGTTTATTCGCCCGGTCGTAAACATATACGTTACAACGGTAGAGCCTTGCACGAGTTGCTGAGTAAATACAGCGGGCTGCCTAAAGGTAAAAGCGTTAAAGAATTTATTTGTGCGACGCCGTTGATCTGGCGCCGGTTCTTCGACTTGCGGCATTCACGCTACGGACGAGTGGAAAACGAAAGATTTCCGACAATATGCGTGCCTTACCGCATAACAGACGTAGCAGGTATGCTATGGTGTTCTTTACCTACAGTGTAGATTGCTCAGTAAATATGAATAGACATCAGAAGTAGGAAAACAAGGCGGATACTGTGACGTTTCAGTTCTCGCTGAACGGCATAGAGTGGTTTGAAGAACTTGTGTTCTACCCGGTGGTAGCTCTTAGCCATAAGGGGTGGTTCGTTGGGTGGTTAATAGGCTGGCTTCGACGATTCTGGTGTCCAGGATGACGTGAAACAGCTTCTCTTACGAGGGACGTCGTTTATGCCAAATGACGTCGCTCGAACTTTGGTCTCGAAAGGGACTTTGTTTTGATGCTGGGTTTGGTCAACGGCGGAATTAAACGTTCAGATATTTATATTAATTTATTGATAAAATAATTAAATGGTTCTCACAACGTAATACAATTCAGAACAATTAATATCGCGAACTTAATAATATTCTATTTTATGTTCGTTCAGGTAATTATAGTAATTTACTGATAAAATAAATAATTGATTCTCACAATGTAATAAAATCTAAAACAATTAATATCATGAACCTAAAAATATTCTATTTTATTTTCGTTCAGGTAATGATAGTAATTTACTGATAGAATGAATAATTGATTCTCCCAATGTAATGCAATTTAAAACAATTAATATCATGAACTTGAAAATATTCTATTTTATGTACAAGAGAAAATATAGCAAACAAAGCGCGTAGGAACGCCCCTGTTTCTAACTTTAGCTCGGCGGTCGCGCCGAATTCAGCCCGGAGGCTCGGAATAGCTCTCGCGGTTCTAATACGCCTGGCCGGCGCAATTTCCTAGCCCCGCTTATTTTTATGTGCTTCTAATATGCACTTGTGAATTCACGAGGCTGCTTTATGCTGTTAGGTCCACCCGGAAGGGCGAGGGATGTGCCTGCGCACTATCTTTGATGTAGTCAGTATGAAGATTAGAGAGACCGGTGCATGTCCGCGACTAGGAATGCCACCCGACGTGCGCCGATCGTCACTATCGGGTTAGCGTCGTTAGTAGACCGCGACCTAGCCACTCGTTTACTAACGACAAGCTAACTTGCCTGGGGTATTGTTCCCGGTCGGCGCCTCTGCGT
>JAHWXV010184046.1:0-10203 GCA_024586415.1 Phrixothrix hirtus
AACAATATGAAGAAGTATTAAAAATTATTAAACTTACCATAAAATTAAAATTATTTCATGTTACAAATATAATACTATGATAAAATATAAAATGAATAATAACGATGTAAAAATTAATCTGAAACTTTTGAAATTTAAACAACAAATTTTGTTTTTAGAACAAAAATTAAAATAAACTACTAGAAAATAAATGAAAGAAGAAAACATATAATTGTAACATGAATTAAAATTAGTTGGTTTAATAATATTAATTAACGTGAAATAAGAAATTAAAATTATAACAAAAAATTCTTTAAAAGTGAGCTGACTTCAGGAATTTGTTCGTTAATCATTTCAATGTTATTAGATAGTAAAAATTTATTAATGTAAAAGTTTTCAGCCACTAGTAATATATACATTTAAATTCTTCAATTTACATTTTGTTTGTTGTTGTTGGTTGGGTTAAAATACGGTTCTAGTTCCTTAAGGTAGTAGCTAAAATTTACTGCAATAAATGCTTGAACCAATGTTGATTCGTCTATTTCTTCATTAATAAATCTGAAACAGAGTTCCATTCCCCTATTAAACTTCACGAGTGTTTGTTGACATTTCACATTGGTGTCGTCATTAACTCCGCCAAACCCATATTCAGATTTAAAATCGGTAAGAAACACGTTTATTAGTATTAATTGACAAAGTTTTTGAACGGTCATATTTTTGCTGCATACTTTTACTTTTTCAACTTTGGACATAAACTAGTGATTACTCTTAGTCATATTACGGATAATGTTAAATATAAGTCTACAAATATTTGTTTACCCTGTTAAAGTCAAATGAGTGGTGCGACTAATTTATACACATCATGCTACTCTCCTAACGAGAAAACTAAAAGAAATGAGTCGCGAGAAACTAAAAGTTTATAGTTATTTTAATTCAAAGAGGTTTGACTACAACAAATTAGTTTTTAAAATAAAACTCAAATATCTGCATATCCACTTACTTTAGAATAGGCTGCTTATATTGTATACAATTCAAATACTTCAGTTGAAATAACATTTTATTGTATATTCCAGCCCTAATTAGCACTTAATGAAGCCGTTTTCATCATCTGCTCATATAGGATTTACGATTGCATTGTATTTTGATTTATGAGCGAATTAATCGATATACTTATCGCAAACTTGAATATATTATACGTATATCTCATATTGCTTTCGCAGTCTCCTCCAATTAACACGTGCACTCATTTTGTCTTCATCATTCTCCACTTCAAAGTCAATTAAAAATTATGAAGCTAAAAGAAGATGCCTTAAACGTCTTACGGCACCTATCTTGGAAGTAACTCAAACAATGTTGCCTTCGTTAAATATATAATGCTATTTTAGGTAGTTTTCCGGAGAAAACACTTGAAACAATTTTAAAATGTTTATATCTTTAAACCAGATACTTTTAATACAAACAGACACGTCTGAATGATTTAAGTTTAAATTTAAAAAATAATACATCCTACTAATCCTTATTAGAGCCCTTTTATTTGCTCGTTTGAATGCCTACAATGAATACCTAGCATTCTCGAATAGACGTGTCTCGCAGGTTGGCGGTTCCTGTTTTTCTGCACTTGTTGATTGTTCGATTTCAATATTAAGAATAAGGAGTTTAAATAAAAGATATATTTTCTGATAAAGTTCTTACAT
Source organism: Phrixothrix hirtus (assembly GCA_024586415.1). NCBI lineage: Eukaryota > Metazoa > Arthropoda > Insecta > Coleoptera > Phengodidae > Phrixothrix > Phrixothrix hirtus. The sequence goes on from JAHWXV010184046.1 coordinate 1,674, forward strand.
GGGTTTTATTATTACTACTATTGCATTACAAAATAATTTTATCTTCGGTTAAATATGAAAAGCAAGTGTTTTTAATTAATTGAATGAAGTATACAGTACATGTTTTAAATATCTATATATTTTATTATAACTAAGTAAGAAATCATGTGCATACATATACACATACAAACAATTAACAAATAACTTGATTTTCTAGCTATATTTCAATTACTTGAAGGTTTATTTAACATTTCAGTTCTCAAATTTATTTATTTCTTACTAGCATTGCAGTGTTACTTTACAACATTTTTAGAATTTAAACGAAAATAGAATTTATTTTAACTTCAATAAAAATCGTTAATCATTAACATTATCGTTATCAGATATATCAAAATGTCCCCAAACGAATGTATTAATGTTATCGTTAAGCAGATAATGTTTATCATTTACATGTGATAATGCTATTTTTGTTTGTTTAACAATGTAAATGGAATGACTCAAAGATCTCAAAGTATATTGATCTTTAATTATTTGAATATGATTTTGGAGACAATATAAATAATGATTAAAAGTTATTTCATTTTTACTACATTAGCTACAATTCCCTTAAATTTTTTAATTGATTCATTAGATCCTTCTACTTGCATACTATACTTCTTGCTTTTTAAACCAAAAAATTTAAAAAATATTTGACCACATGTCGTCTTTCATTTTACCCAACACTTTCTTATTCACTGACTAAATACCGTACGGATTATCAACGGAATAATTAAATGTATCAAACCCACCTAAATTGTCTTTAATAAATGCATACATATCCTGGCATTCTAATTGATAAACTAGAGAATCGGTATCGGTATAGCATAAGGAAGCTTTGTGGAAAGGAAAGGCTTTTAATATAAAATTATAGTGAAAATCATATCTGAGAGTTTTAGATAAATTTAAAATTGACACTTCAATATATAAATGACGATTAGAGAGTATTTAATTTCTATTCAATTCAATCGCTACCAAATCTTCATCAAAAATTGTACAATTACGATATTTAGGTAATGAAATATAATGAGCTGCTCCATATCTCCCATCCCAGTTTGTTTGTAATTTCACGTCTCTATATTTACGTAAAGATTCCATTGTTTTCCATGTACCGCATTTATCATCAGTTTACAATGATTTTGTTCAAAGGTATTAGTTGCAGCAGCTCTTAAGGCTGTATTAAAATCAATATATTTCTTATGCCAAGGTGATTGTTCAAATTTGACAGCTCTATATAATTTAGTTAATTTTAATTGGGCTTCCAAGACTTGTTTCAACTTAACATAATGAATTACACATTTTTATTTAGGGTAAAGCGTTAAAAGCAGTTTTGTACGCTTCCCTCCCTGTGGTGATTGACGATGCTTGCAACAATACGGAAGCTGATAATATAATAAATGCAATTCTTTCGGATATTGCAAGTCCACGTCAAACATGCAGCCTACATCGCAATATAATCGGAATATTCATTATGTTTATGTTAGCAATTTCATCTTAAGTAAGTTACTCAAAACATCCAACAGGTATAGAATAACACATTACATGACCGTATATATTATTGATATCAAAGTAACCTAAAAACACACTTCATATAACAATTGTTTGCTTCACTGTATCTCTTTACACATTTACTAATACCATCTCTAATTTCCTCTTCAAAAAATAATATCATGTCAGTATCATATAATAAATCCAGTTTAACTTTTGTATACATTAGAGCAGTACCCCAATAAAAAGACGGAATAGTTAAATAACAGGAAGGATCTAAACCGTAACGATTATAAGAAATATCTCTAAAAATTTTCAAAAATTGAAACTAAGATCATTACATCACATTTCATATAAAATAAACAGTATTCCTTAAATTTATTATCTTAAATTCTTGCGATATACGACATGCATTTTGATAGTCATTTTCGGATATGTGAGCCTGTTTTAAGATACTATAAAACCTCTAGGTGGTACAGTTGTTTCATTAAATTTACACCAAATATCTAAATAATCATACGCATAGATAACCTTGGGAAGAAGCAATTTAATTTCATGGTTGTTATATAAGTTTACTCTAGCAAATTCATGTCTTAAAATTGAAAACTTGTCATATTTTAAATAGGAAGCTAGTTTTTCTAAACTGCTATTTAAAAACCGAAATAAATCTATAAATCTGAGTTTAATATTTGTATCATTTTACATCCATTTTGTAAAAGATATGTAATTCCCCTTTGTTTTTGGGCAAGGGATATATTACCGGAAATATGTTTAGCTAGAATTTTGATTAATAAGTCACCATCGTAACCTGATAAATTAGGAAATACTACAGGTACTATTGTTTTTATTTTATAATTCAAATTACATTATTTACGTGGCGAACCTCTAGATTCGCCTGTAAAATGACAATGAGTTTGTAAACTTCACAGATATGACAAATAGGTGATAAATGAAATTCTGTCTTTTGAATCAACGTTAAAGGTTTCATTGGTGTTACTTGATCGAAAAAGGGAGTTACTTCGCTTGAAATTCTAATTAATTCATCAGTGAACCAATCTGCACCATGATGAAATTTATAATAAGAAAGCTCAGGTTTATGTTTATTATAAATATGGTATCCAGCCCTACAGATTTCATGACTTTGAAGTTTCTTCAGTTGCCTTGAATTATATTCCAAGAGAAAAGTCTTTTTAACTAAACATTCAAAATTTGCATAAATCATGATAATATAATTCTACAGATAACATTTAAACGATTACAATTTACCTAATGTGAATCAAGTTATTCTTATTTTTTATAGTAACACGAACATCGTTTACAAATATAGATTTTTGCATGTACATCAGTGGCTTGACTTCGTACGAGTCGACTTAAATTTTTGATATGACAATACTGATAGTTTGTAATTGCAGAAAATTCTTTTATTAGTAAGTTCTTCCTGAAGCGTTTGAGATTCTTTTTTCTCGTCATTATCATCGTCATTCTGTTAGACCCTTGTAATTAACATGTATAAAAATTACTTAGTTCTCACATTAGAAAATTGAAATATTTCAAATTTCTAAAATGTTACTTTAAGTAGAAATTACTTAACAGTATTTCTAAGTTAAAAGCATAGTTCTCAAACTATAAAATAAAAATTTAGTAAACTGTAAAAAGTACTCCGTTATAAAAAAACACGTGTTTAGATATTGTTAGATCTTTGTAATTAATATGTACAAAAATTACTCAGTTCTCGCATTAAAAAATTGAAATAAGCTATCACCTATTTCGAATTTCCAAAATGTTACTTTAAGTATAAATTACCTAACAGTATTTCTAAGTTAAAACGGTAGTAGTTCTCAGACCTTAAAATAACAATTTAGCGAAGCATAAAAAGTGCACCGTTATAAAAAAAGTGCAAAGAATTTAAAAATCGAAAGGACAAAATTCAAATTATACATTTAACACGGAAAGGTCGTGCAAACAGTAAACCCATAAAGCAAAAAGCTTCAGAAAATTATGGTATCATATACTTTATTGCTTTAAAACTTCAGAACGATTCGAAAGGACGCAAATATCTAAAGACCTTCAAACGGTTTTCCAACAAGGCACTCACGCCGTTTTTTTTGAATTTTAAGAGACTTTCATTGGTCAATCCAGAGCAGGAAAGGAATTTTAAAAAAGTTATAAAATCCATACGTTACAAACAAAAATCATCTTAATTAGGTAGTTCCGGAGTAATGAATTGAAGCAACCAGCGGACAAACTCGCAAGTAGATCATTTGATGGTGAACATGTAAAATCCCAATAGATTACTGCTCGCGTAAATATCTAAGTTTTTGAAAATTATAACACCTCTGATCGATAACAGCAGCAAATTAAAATGTTCGAGTCGCCGTCAGCAAATTTATATAATTTAATAAAATTTTATAATACGAAAGTTTTCGTGTAAAAAGCGTTTCTATCGAAAAAGGTAGAAGATCTAAGTTTACCAACCAGTATATAAATTGGCATTGAAACAAGATCGTAAAATCTAATTCTGTTTAAAAGGAAATAAACAGACACAAGATAAATTATCATCCAATCTTATGATAATAGAAGCAATCAAAATATTACAGCGTAAGTGAAAATCCTTTGAAGTTTTAAAACTAAACAAATTTTTTTAAAAGGAAGCTTTTTAAATAAATTTTAACAACGTTTTAAACTTAAAGTTAAAATTATTGTAAATTATATTCATAGCAAAATTTGTACTTGCAGCTGGATACTTTAGAAAAGGTCTAACAAATACCACTTGGACAAATTTAAATGTTTAATGGAATCTAGCTTAACAGGTCATTGCAATTTGTTTAGATAACTGTACTTGCAGTAAAGTTGTATTCTGTTTTGTATATGTAAGAATTTATTTTACATTTTTTTTATATTTATGTCTTTTGAATTTGTAGATAAATAAATGTATGACATTCAAACTTTGTTACTTATCAGGTATATGTCCTAAATTAAATTAAAGTTTTGGTGAGACACACATATTTAAAAGTAAATAAATAAAGCACAGTATACTGACATCATTTCAGGGAATAATCTATCAGTACAGAACATTCAATTGTCCGAACTAAGGGACTTAATCCCTCCAGCTTAGTTTCAATACCAAGTCGAGACAGTTCGATTGCCGACGACCCTAAAACCTTCGAATGCGTAAGTTTGAACACGCAAATACAGTAATTTATTTTTAATTACTCACACTGCCAACCCCTGCAATCAACATATGCTGACAGCGGCTTAGAGAAGTGACGCAAATTAGTAATTTTTCCAAATAGCGCGCTTAGGATCCACCAAATTTTTTTTAAAATATAAATAAAAGGTGTCAGAAAACTTGGCATTTTATCAGAAAATTTTTTTAAGTTCATTTTAAATAATTTAAGTAATTAATTGATAAAACGGCACACCCATAAGCAACAATGAGTTCATATGAAAGCAAGCGCTTAGTTACCCTACAACGTTTATGCAAAACGTGGGGTATCGAAATCGAATCAGACGACGATTCGGAAATGTTAATTACCCTATTAGAGGAACGAAACCGTAAAGTAGAAAAAGACGAGAGGAAATGGAGCACGAATACCGCATGGCGGAATTAAATATAAATAACTCAGTTAGCGATAACCCGCTAAACCAGACGGGCATTCTACCGGACGCAGAATCACGCGCAATCGCGCTGTTGCGGAAAATAGACAAACATGAGGAATGTATAGATACTTATTTCAATTATTTCGAAAAGACACTTCGCACCAATTTAATCGACCGAATTATATGGTGAAAGATATTGGGAAGAGTCTTGTCATGAAAGTCATTAGACGCATATACACGCCTTGACGCGAACAACTAGACGATTATGCAACGGTAAAAAGAACAGTATTAAAAGTTCGCTCGTTAGGGGCTGAACATTATAGAAAACGCTTTCGCGATGCACGTAAATTATATAATGAAACTTATATAGAATACGGAATTAGGCTACCTATTAATTTGGAAAAATGGTTAGACAAGATTAGTATAAATTTAGACGTAAATCAGTTAAAACAAAACATGGTGCAAGAGCAATGTAACGAAGTTTTACCTAAAGCATTACATGTTTATTTGCTAGACTATATGCCTAAAGATTTATAAACTGCAGCCGAATTAGCGGATAAATATTTGGAAAATACAAAATCTGTATACGCGGACGACAAGCCGAGAAGCTCAAGTTCGACTGGAAAAACAAATTTCAAAAAAATGGAATAAGTAAAACAAGCAACGAAACAGATAAAAAATGGCGCCATTCGTGAAAAGTGACAGATCCGAAAGTAAAGACGCGGCTAGCAGCTCTAACAAGGCAGATTCGGGGTAAAAACCAACAAAGCGTAAAAATTGCTCTGTGTGTAATTGCATGGAACACAGATAATTCGCGTTTCCACAGAAGCGAGCATTACATTTAAGCAACTTCGCGAGAAAACCGGAAAGCTGTTTAAATGAATCCGAATTAGACGGTTACGTTAATGGGCAACCCGTAACGGCATTATACGACACAGGAGCGTCGGGAAGGCTGGTAAAAATATACCGGCGAATGGGTTCACGTAATGCAAGCATTCTCGCCTGAAGTACCAACAATCCCTGTAGCGTGTGTTTGCGTCCAGAGCGACGTCTACACAGGCTATTTAGAGGTGGGAACATACGGTACTTTGCCTTACGACCTAATATTAGGGATAAATGTGAAAGCTACGTCGGAAGTGAATGTAATTACCCGATTAAAGGCACGCGAAAGCGCAAAGGAAATAACGAAACACACGGTTCGTGAAATAAACAATCCATGCACAAGCATTCCAGAAAGCGAGCCTTCAGAAGAAGTGCAAGGAGGTGACAGCAGAAATGCCGGAAGTGCAAAACAATGAGATCTCAGATCCGGTGCATATAAACGAAGACTCTCCGCTAGAACAAATATCTCGCGAGGAAGTGATTAAAAAGCAGAGGACAGACGCCGACCTAAAACCGCTTTACGTTCAAGATGACAGCGATACAAGCAAAGCCGCCATGATTAAAAACAAATATAGCCTTCTCATAAGGAAGCGCCGCTACGCGAAAATTCCGTCAGAAAACGAAGAGGTAGAGACAGCACAAATAATAGTCCCCATGCCACTGCGTGTTAAACTTCTTAAGGAATTCCACACCCGACAAGACAAATCGATGTAAACAAAATCTATTAAGACATTATTGGTGGCGAAGTATAAGACAGGACGTAAAAGACTACTGCGAATCATGTCCTGCTTGTCAAAAACTTGGGGGAATAAGGCGGTACAAAGAGAAGATGATACGTGTGCCCCTTGTGCCGGAACCCTGGGGAAGAATACTAATTGATATAACGGGGCCGTTACGAGTAACTAAGCGAGGAAGTAAATACATCCTTACGATCGCTGATGCATGTACGCGATACCCTGTAGGAACTCCTATGGTTGATCAACGTGCAGAAACGGTTTGCTCGCATTTGATAGAAACATTCTATAAATTTGCTTGGGTAACAGAAATCCAGAGCGATTTAAATCAAATCCGATTTAATGCAGGAGTTATGGAGAACTACCGGTGTCAGACACATATTTAGTTCTGTACATCATCCTCAGTTACGAGGCGCAGTTGAGGTATTACACCGCATATTAAAGGATTCAATGCGTGCGATATTACATAAAGTTCCTAAAACAGAATGGAAACAGGTGTTAGGGTACGTTATTTTCGGAACTTTAGGTTTCAAGCATAGCGAACTTCGGTTCACACGGAATTTAAGGGGGCCCGCGGCTCTAACGTAAGAACTATGGTTAGAACCGAGAACCTGCGTCGAAAATGTAGTCTCGTTAGTAACGAAACACGTCAATATGACTCACGCAGAGCTATAAAGGGCGAACAAAAATCATGAAAAAACAAACCTCGCAGTACAAGGTGTATTGCGATAAGAACGCTAGACAACAAGAGTTAAAAATAGGACAGAAAGGGCTAGTTCTAAGACCCAGTCGGAAGTACAAATTAGAGTGCTTCTGTACAGAACCGTACGAAATATTACATAAAATAAATAGTTAATTATCGGTTAAAAGTAAGCAAAAAGCAGCATATTTTTCACTGAAATATATTAAAACCGTGCCTGGAAAGACCGCCACGTCTAGTTAACTTAGTACAATTAATGAGGAGCTCGAATCTCCGATGTTCTGCCCGAATACAGGTAATATTTCGGTGGATGAACTATTTAAACAAATAGATACTTAAGACGCGACGGAAAACCAAATACGTAGGCTTAAGTTAGCAATAAGTAAAAACAGCGACGCGTTTCATAATGTTGCAGGTAGAACCAGCCTGATCGAATTCAAGATCGAATTGTTAGATGAGGATCCACTTAAGGTACGTGCGTATAGGGGGAATCATAGACACAAAAATGACTAAATCCAAAACTGACAAACTCCTCGAGTTAAAATTAAGTTATCGCTTGAACAGCGCGTATGGGGCTCCATTATTCTTAGTTCAACCGGATCGAAAGCAATCGCGGCCGTGCGTGAATTGTAAAGTATTAAAAAGCAAGCCGGTAGCAGATAAATAACGTAATAACTAAAAAGTTGCGTCGGGACGTATTATAACACACTTTGACTTGAGTAGAGGTTTCTTTCAATTTCCGAAATATTCATAAAAATATCTCGCTATGAAAACCACTGTGGGAAACTTTACCTGGCCGTGCATGCCGATGGAAATACGTAATTCGTCAGCCACATTTCAGTGTCTCTTGGACGTCGTGTTAAATGGGCCCGAAGAGTATGCCTGCGCATATATAGATGATGTAGCGATATACAGCAATGAGCTGGACGCACTCATCGAGCACGTAAGTGACGTGCTTGAGTGTATAAAAGGGGCAGGACTCACAGCGGCGGCGCGTAGTGGTGTGTCTTGGGGGGTGCACAATCCGTAACAAACGTCTTTACACTACAGCGAATACAAAAACACTGAGAGCACAACTTAAATGTGATCCCACTTAGCTTTACAACTTGGA
>JAHWXV010184052.1:0-23767 GCA_024586415.1 Phrixothrix hirtus
CGTATCCTTTCTAGACAGAACAAGAGGCAACAAACCCGCAGAAAGCTTTTTTATATCCAAATCAACATGTAAAATTGAAACAACTCTACCAATTGATAAGTTTTAAGCCTCCACAATCTCACATACCTTCACTCGACGATTTTCTAAAACATCATGCAATTTTGTTAGCATTTCTGGTGTACGGGTATATTTTGGTTTGTAAGAATTGTTCATCATCGCAAACGCTCGTACGACCACAACGAAAATCATCAAACCACTTATGAATCTTTTTAGTTGAAATTGCGTGACATCATCCTACACTTAAAATAAAAATACTTTAAACACTTTGGCACGTTTAGATTTTTCTAGATGGTTTTGTAACAGTATTCAGAGGAATGGCATAATAATTTGCCCAGTTCGACTTAGAATAATCAAACATTGTTTTATACGCCGTTTCAAAAGAAATTTTAAAAAAGTGATACTAGAGGAATATTAGAATATTATAATAGTTTATATCTTTAGAAGAATCTTATTGATCAAACTTACGTTTTGAAACTTTCAAAACAGTTTTCCCTAACATTTTCTTCAGATTCATAATTAATTACCTAAATGGACAAATCAATTGTCTTAAAAATTTCAGCTACATTATTATAAATTCCTTTAGTATCAGTTTTGTGAAATTATCTTCGAAGCTACAAATAATTAAAAATGTTAAAGTACAGATTTATTTCTCTTAATCTAATTTTTCATTTGACAGTTTTTAAATCCATATTAATTGTATCATACCTATATAAGTTCTGCATTACAGACCTGTACACAATTTTATTAACATAAAAGCACCAATCAGTTAAACACGGTATAGATGGGCACAATTTGCGATTGAGTTTTTATTATTAAAACACTGGTTAGTCAATGAAACGCATCTAGTAATTGACGTAAATTGGCATAATCTTGTATATCAATCGGTGTATCATTTTATAGTCTTATTTTTATGTGTCCGTGTGTCAAAACTTAAAATAAACAAGTACAATTCTGCTCTACTATGAAAACGTTTATTTAGTGAAAAACACATTTACTCGATTATATTTGTCATATTTGAAAGTATGCACATAGTCGACTCATAATTATTAAAAAACAGGAATTTTTAGTATTCATATTGCGTTTAATTTTGCGTTTATTGGGGTGTTTATAGCATCTGCTTGCATCCCTTAAAAGGAATGTCATATTGTCTGAAACATCCTGTATACAGGGTATCCCGCAACTTAATGGCTCTAACTGGGACCGTATTCATGGAGTAATTTTAAGTCAAAAATACCCCATAAATATAAGCTAATTCGATAGTTAAAGAGTTACGAGTGATATTGTAGCTCTCCATACAATAGAAAGAGTAGCTCTTTGAAGAGTGTTAGAGTGAGCAAGCACTGTTGCAACTGCAGCTATAATTCTATTAATTAATTCATCTCTAGTTTGAGATCTTTCAGAGTAGACTATGTTCTTCATATGCCCTCAAAAACAATGGTCGAGAAGCACTAGATCTGATGACCTCAGTGGCCAACGAACTAGACATCCACTTCCCATTCACCAGTTTGGAAAGTTATTATTTAGAAACCTTGTCTAGTTGTTACCAAAATGAAGCAGCTCGCCGTCAAGCTGTGCTACAAGTTAGCTCTGGCCTGAAGAAAAACTTTTTCCAAGAATTCTGGCTGTTCGTGTAGTAAAATAATTTAAACAATGTTCGGGTGTCGAATGTTCTTAGATTACGAATGGCCCTATAAAGTGGTTATTAATGATACAACACCAAATGGTTTATTTATAAACTTTCATGATTATAATAGTCTAGTGAGGAATTTTATTTTCAGGAAGGTTCAAACATAAATAGATATAAAAGGTAAAACTGTAACTGTAATCAGCTGATCGTTGACTCAGTACCCTCAAGCTATATGAATTCATTTAGAAAGGTAAATAATCTGTGACATATTTTTAATTAATAATCTCTACAAACTGCGATGCCTTTTGTTGTTCCCAAAAGCATCTCCAGGTATTAATAATTTTATCAACTATCGTTGTTTTAATATGTAGGGATTTCTAAGAAAAATATGAATCGAATTTATTTAAATAATAAAGGGGTTTTAGCACCAAGTTATCCCGTGGTAATACATTCCTTACTCTTCGATAAGAATAGTTAATTTGCAAAATTTCCTTCTTTAATGTTTTCTTGTAAATCTAAAATGAATTTTACGGAGTGTCAGCTTTAGGACTTCTCCCCGAGTAGATATTAATTCCATTGTGCTTGAATTTCAGTTCAGCAGTAGTTGAATGACTACAACTGTGATGTGTACATACATACATTCTTTGCTATCCCATTAATAACTCAAATTATGGAATTTTGTAAAAAATATTTATGCAGTTAGTGAAATTACGAAATTATAATGTGTGCAAATGCTTGCACTACGTTCCCTTGTGGCATGTTCGTAGAGAGGGATCTATCTCACCTAAAAGCCTATTAATTCGGAAAGCACCCGTAACAAAAATATATCCCTATTGCCATCGGGCCGAAATTACCTATGGGTTCCTCTATGAGGTAGATAGCATCTTCATTCTACTCAAGTAAACAATTTTATCATGTTATGATTGATATAAATTTTGAAGTTTCGAACTTTTAACTTGAATATTTGTTTTGGCAAACTATTGAATTTGCGGAATATATTCTGTAATAAATGCTTGTTATCTTTTAAATACCTTTCGTCTGCCTTTAATTTAGCGAATTTGTTGTACCATTGTTACCATCAATATAATTACTTGTTGGTATATGCACGCTGACCATGTGAACTATTTAGTTAGAAACACTGCAAAACTTTTTATTTTTATTTGCTGTTGGTGAGGGCCTCCGCTACAACGTTTAGAAATTCCACATTTACAAAGTCTTTAAAATGTATCCGAGATGGTAGATGTCTGTTGGAATACTTCAGTTGGTATTCGCGGTATGCGGTGAGAGCGTTTCCATTACAAAATCTGTAAATAAAAATAATATCGGCGTATTCTTCATTTGTAAATTCCATTTCAAAATCAGTTCACATGCAATATAATGACAAAACAATCATAAACTGACAAGCTTCTATTCATTTTTTTCCATGGTCACCTGATACTTGGATAATTCTTTTTTGTTTTCAGTTTTTCTTTATTATTCGTTTTAAATTTAAACGCAATAAGTTTTTCCCCTCTAAGATAATTTGTTTATTTCAATTCATATTTATGTAATTATTTATTATTTCTTCGCAACATTTAAATTCGGATATCTCGAAAACAAAGCAGAAATGGAAAAAATGTATTCTTCCATTTAGATTTAATTTTTAAAACTGTACATGAAATTTCATTTTTCGCCTCGCGTTACCAAACACCCTGTATATATCGGGTATTAATTAAACATACAGCAAAAATTCAAGGGGTTATTTCCTGGACTATTCTAAGAATATTTTATCCTTTGACGATTTTTGAAAAGCCCCTTTTCGAAGATACAGGGCGAGAAAGATTTTCGACAATAACAACATTTTATTACCAAAAATTACATACAATAACTGTTGAAAATGACTACCTCCAGGATGCAAGAATCCAATCGTCTCCTCATTGACTGCCGAATTCTTTCAAAAACACCAGGGTCGTTTCTTATCGAATTACACCCAGAAATTATCCAATTTCTTAAATCTTCCACATTTTCCATTGAAGTAAAATAAACTAATAATCCAGGCGGTTTAAGTCCAGGGATCAAGCAGGACATAAGTGAGGTCCACTTCGACCAATCCAGAGATCTCCGTATGTTGCTGTTAAAAACTCACGAGCGAGGAGACGATTGGATTCTTGCATCCTAGCTGAAGGCAGTCATTTTCAACAGTTATTGTAGATTAAGAAACTTTACATGTAATTTTTGGTAATAAAATGTTATTGTCGAAAATCTTACTTGCCCTGTATCTTCGAAACAAATGGGGTTTTCAAAACTCATCAAAGGACAAAATATTCTTAGAATAGTCCAGAGAATAATCCCTTGAATTTTTGCCATATGTTTAACACCCTGTATATATATATATATATATATATATATATATATATATTGTTGAAAAATCAAACATGAATGCAATGTACTCGAAATACAGAAATTCCTCAATTACGCGATCCAAATTAATAGCGAGTTCGATTTGCTGCACATCACGGGTGTGATGCATATTAGCTGCTTCCTATTCATAAAAAATAGTTTAAAAACTAGGAAAACTACAAAATATTGTACTTTTTTGTGAAAAAAAACTAGTAATATGCGCTACACTGGTGTAATGCTGTAAGTCACACTCGCTATAAGTTTTAGAAAATAAGAATGTACAAAGGATTCGTTGCTCTCTCCAATTAGAGTGCATAATATACAGAATATATTATAAAAAAAATGTACTTACTTTGATGGCACAAATTATCGAGGTTCTACTATATTTGTTTTGGCTCTGATTATTTTCAATATACCGAGTTATTTATTTTTAAATATTTTATTTCAAAATTTAGTTTGTACAATATTTTATTTAATTTTGACACATAGTGTATCGTCCAAGGTACGAGGGAATATTTTTATGTAATCGACCTAACCTAAGAAAGTGATTAGAGCTTTTAAAAATATTATATTTCTACATAACTGCTTCAACATCTATACGTTTAGTTCAACGTTTTTCCGGTTGTTGCATTTCTTTAGAACATTTTTTTCAGAAAGATTCTCAAAATGTTCACGTGCAGCACATTTGACCCTATCGTTCGGAGGACACCTTTTACCCTTAAGTTGTTTTTGTAAATGTTTAAACAAAGATAAGTTACATAGTGCTAAATCTGGACTATACTCTAAATGTTAAAGCATAGTGAACTCATATTCCTCATAATGCGTTGAATTTCTTGTGCATTATGCATTCTACAGTTGTCATGCAAAAGTAAATTTTTCTCTCTCCAAGAGTGCTGTCGCTTTTCCTGTATGACCGCCTACAAATTTCGAATAGTCAGTCCATAAGCATCAGCATTGATTCTAGTGTCTTTCTGCACGTATTTAACCAAAAAAACGTCTATATCCTAAAATACAATTGCTCCGTTCCACCAGAAGAATGCGTTTTGGTCGTTTTTGGTGGTGGTAAACCCATTGCATAGATTCTTGCTTTGTGGGAAGTTCCCAGTAACGGGCCCAAGTCTCAGCACCAGTAACAATTCGTTAAACAAAATTACTCCAGTGTTAACAGTCTGGGAATCTAACATGTAAATACATTTTTACTTTCTCTCACCTATATAAAAAAAAATTTGTTTTTGTCCAAAATTTTCGATGTCGAAATTTTAGTGGAAATACACGTTTTTGGGTCCCCTGAATCTAAAACTCATGTTTTTAAAAATTGATCTGTCTGTATGTGTGCGTGCGTGCGTGCGTGCGTGCGTGCGTGCGAGCGTGCGTGCGTGCGTGAGTTCGTGCGTGCGTGCGTGCGTGCATTCGTGCGTGCCTGCGTGCGTGCCTGCGTGCGTGCGTGTGTATGTGTTTGTGAACAAAATATCTCGAAAATTTTATATTTGAGTTTATATCCATCCTCGTACGCGACTGCAATAATTTCACTAAAGTCCAATAACCAGAAGTGCCACTTTACTCTTGTCATGTTTTGGTTTTTCGCGATTTTCTCGAAATCGGCTATAACGATTTTTTTAATTTGTTATATTTCTTAGACATTTAATGCCCTTTCATATAATTAAGACAATTTCTCAGAAAATTGTCCGTAAAACGAATAAGTAGTCTTACCATTAACTATGAAACAGAAAGTCCTAAAGAAATGAAACTTTGTATATGAGACCGTAACTACCTTTTTATACTAAATCAAGATTTTGTTTGAATCGAATAGCCGGAAATACAATTTTATTTCTGTTATTTTTAGATATTTTCCGAATTTTCCGTTTTTTGCGATTTTCTCAAAATTGGCTCTAACGGGTTTTTTTAAACTAATTATATTTCTTACCCATTTAATGACTTTTCTTATAGTTTAGGCCGTTTCTCATAAACATTTCCATAAATTGAGTAAGCGGAAATACCTTCATCGTTAACTCAAAATAAAATAACTGAAACTAAAAGTTTTTGCTGAACGAAAATTTAGATTTGTGGCCGCAACTGCATTGGTATGCCAAATCAGAATTTGGTTAAAATCGAATAACCGGACGTTCCACTTTATTTCCATCATTTTTAGATATTTTCCGAATTTTCGTATTTTGAGATTTTCTTGAAATCGGCTATAACGATTTTTTTAAAACTTAGTAAATTTCTTGGTTACTTCATTCTGTTTTACATGCATCAGACTGTATCTCTAATAAATTTTTGAACCGGAAGTACTTGATGTATTAATCGCGAACAATATATCTCAAAAACTAAATATGATATATGAATGAAATTGTATGTTTAAACTTTTTATCTTCTACACATGAGACGTCAAGAATTTAGATAAAATCGAATGACCGAAAGTGCCACTTTATTCTTGCAATTTTTAAGTTTTTTTGTGATTTTCTCGAAAACAGCTATAATTTTTATTTTTAAATGTGCTACAGTTATTACGTATTTAATGCATCTTTACATGAATTTTACCGTTTTGCTGAAAAAATGCGTTGAAGCAAGTTATCAGAAAAAACTTCTGGAGTTATGCAGCCTTTCGCCTATCCAGTAACTTGGATGGGTGACCGTTACAATTATCATTTCCAAAATTAACGTAGACAATAATCTAATCATTTGTTGACACTATTGGCATACCTACGTGCATAAGGAAAAGTCGTGTGTTGTCTCACACCAGATTTTTCATCATTAGTTATCATGAAAAACGTTTAAAACAGTAGTTTCGGATGTGTTAACAGCCATAGTAACGACAGACACTTACATTCGCCGAAAGGACAACCATAAATTTCCAAGTTTCCTAATCTTTTGAACAAACATTTCCTCTACCAGTTGTTCTGATTTTGAATCATCCTGTATCGACTATTTATCCAATTTAAATTGTTTACCCCAAAATTATACTTAAAAATATGACGATTCTTCAATTCCATAAACAGTAGTCATGCGTTCATAGACAATTTTTGGTCTATAGCCTACTTTTGTGAGAAACTTTAAGACTCTGCGATACTCGAGTTCTATATCTCCCATTTTCAGCTCAGAAATCAGTTATGAAATCTTTAATATTCATAATATGTAGATCAAATTAGCCATAGACGTTCACAGATGATGCCAAGAATTGACAGTAAAATATTATGCATTCAACTTGCCATCTTCATGACTAAGTAGATTAGGCAAGAAAACACCCTCGTATAACAATAAATAAAGAGGTAAGATTATCTACATAAGTAAAATAGGAAATCAGAAAAATATGTTTGCTAACTAATTCTAATAAAATCAATGGTATTCCCCCTCTAGCTCTATCTATGGAAATCAAAAGAAAACAAACCTATAGTGACATTCTCACAGTCTGGTCAGTAGCTTGGACCCAATTTCCAATATTTATCAAGCTCTGTGGAGATTTTCAAGCTATCGATTGTCACCTTTCTTCATCTTAAGTAACGGGTGTACATGAAAACAGCTATTTCCCGCATTCAGTGTCATTAAACACATTTCGTGTATAACGATATACTTTAAAAATCATTACCGAAACTAGTTTGATGAATTTTTTACCAATAACTAGTAAAAATGAATCGAACTTTTAATAAGTAAACTAAATAATACGATATAACTTAATTATTGATTAACGTCCAAATTCTATGAATTTCGTTGGAATGAGAATAAGGTAAATAATACACTGACTGCATCACGAGAGGTAACTATTTGTAAATAAAATATAGAAAACAGTAAAATTTATCGAACACGTTCATTGTGTAAAGTAGGATATGCTGTGTAATTAAACGATATAGTTGTTTTTATAGGAAATGACTCATTTTAGAAAACTCTGGAAACTTCCACAGATATCTCTTTAATTACGTTACATGGATATACTTTATATTATGCGCAATTTAATTTCACAAGATTTGCGAAATACTTTTTAGAAAGCTGTTTTCTATTGAATTATCGTCTTCAACGCAGAAATAAAGTCTCAAGAAACAATACCAATTATCTTATATCGATAAAAACTTTCAACTAGAGAAGCTGAAAACCTTGTAAGTTTAAACTTAAAGCATTAAAAACGAATATACATGTTATAACGTGATTTAGCGATAAAGTGGCACGCCTTACAAGAAACTTGTACCATCTACAACCTAAACAATAACGTTCAAAATCTACCTGGAGGTATCTTAACTTTAGTTGCAGGAACTTAAAATAACATCAAAAGTTTGTACAATAATGCTCTAGGTAATACGTACAAGTAACTAGATATATTAAAAGTTTAACGTGAATCTAGCAATGGCCAACAGATGTCGCTGCGGCTCGATTTCTTTCAACAATTGAGAAAAAACCCAAAAAATGAATTGTCTATTTCTCGGTTAACTTATTAATCGTATTTTTAATTTCTCTCTGAAAATGTCTACGCAATAACAAAACTAAAATTTAATTTAAAAGATCTACCAAGTTCTACCTATTACATATTAATTAATCCAAATGGATGACAACATGAAATTTTCGTACAAATAAAGCGTTTAGCTCGCCATAATTTAGATTTATTCCAACAAGGTGCTCTATGTCAAGATTTAGATATACCACGACATATGTAATGTGCTTTCAAATAAAAACACTTACATTATAATTTATGTGCGTAATAATTCAACTTTATTCCCACTTGCCCATTTATATTTATTTCATAAATAAACTTAAATAATGAAAACCTACGTGTGTTCTTGGTTGGAGAAATAATGTTCAACTTGTCTGATTTTTGTGTCTAAAATAGCTATTTAATTTTTTTTTGTTTATAAAGTGCAATGTGATGGCGAATTAGTGTTTTATCTCATATTTCATAAATGTGTAATATTGTTACGATATGACGTTAGAATGTCCTTCAAAGAGTCATCGTACCAAAAAGTATTTCTCGATATCGAAGATCTAGTAATTAACAGGAAATCTATACTCGTATAAGTAGTATTGGCAAACGTAAATTGAATGGACCCAGCAACTTATTTAAATGGTTTCTATTCTGTCTTTGGATTGGTCATTCAGTAAACCATAAGTAAGGAACCCGTGGCAGAACGGGGTACCAGTAATCAAGTTTGCTAAAATTGCATATACATGATTAAATTAATGTCCTACAAAGTTTGTATTTTTGAACACTAAAAGTGACTCTAAATTACCAAAATAGTGTTTTTCGTGTCCCGAGAAGGTTTTTCTCCAAGTGCATGAAGAAAAATCTGTATTCTAACAAGATTTAAGTGAAAAATTTGGATAAAAATGTTGGAAACTTGAATGTCATTTTTTTTCGACATGACAAATTAAAACTGTCACATTGGAACATCAATATATTTGGTAAGACGACTATATTTTCTATTTTCAGACCAGGGCAAGGGCGAGAAGATTCTACCGCGGCGCAAACCCGAACTGGCAGAAGGCCGAAGAGGGCGAGGTCGCGTGTGAAAGCTGATACAAACAATAAGTTTGCTTCCTCATGGACACTTAGGTGCGTGGGGTAAGTGTTTGTTTCCTTTTACGTTTGGGTTCAAAGCCTTATTTATCTTCTTTCTATTATTTCTTATTACATTATTTAGTTATATTTAGTTTTGAAAGTTTTCTGTCGCTCTTGACAAGTCTGTAGTTTGATTTTCCTGTCATTTTTGACATACTCTTAGTTGGTTATTTAGTGACATTGTCATTAACCTTTAATTAACTCAAGGTTACCTTGTCAGTCAACCTATTTTAGGTTAAACTGCCTGACATACCGGATTTAGGTTAGAGCAACTAACAGAGTTGCCAGTTTCACTTATCTTTTGTTAAAAATTATTTAGGAAAAATGTTGGGTTTCGTAACCAACATATACAAACAACTGCGATGAACAGCGATGTACTGAAAGCTCCAAAGTTAATTCTAACTAACAAAGAACAACCCTATTCAAATGATACAAAGAGAGAACTGATAATGTATAAGATCAACGATGTCAAGACATATATAATACAATGCGAAAGCGAAATACAAAGACTGATGAACGAGCTAACCAAGTTGAATTACAATAAAGAAAACTAAGAATTCTTCCACGATAGACACGTGATGAGGAGAAAAGTCAAAATCAGTATAGCAAACGAAGAACAAAGCAATAATATATGATACTAACGGTCAAAAAATGGATGAATTCCCTGAACTAATCATTCCCCCCAAGACCACACCATCGACTCAAGCTCCTCAGGCTGAACCTAAGAATCCTAAGTCACCCCTCCCCCACCACCAATCGTCATCCGAAATAAGGACAATTATAAGTTAATCAAGGAAGTGGCACTAGATAATAATGTGGAAATCACTAAAGCTCTCAACCACCAGGAGGTAATTGAAGTTTTCACAGCCAGTCCTGTTAATTTTATTAAATTAAGAAGAATTATGGATAAGATGAAGAACCTAGAAGAACCTTACCACATTTATCATTTAACACAAGATAAGGAACTAAAAGTAGTCCTGGGAGGTATTCCTAAGTTAATCTTGACGAAGGACATTGAAGACGACCTGACAGATAAAGTTATACCGTTCAATTCCATCCATAGACTGAGAAACAAACAAAGAAAGTTCCCATTGGTATTGATTAACACCAATAAATCTGAGAAAGGAAAAGAAATTTTCCAACTGAAAGAAGTGATGAACCTGCGTATAACTACTGAGCCTAAACGTAGACCCACAAGGCAAACACAATGTTACTGCTGCCAACTCTTTGGCCACGTAGCATACCGGTGCTCAGCAGCTTATCGCTGCGTAAAATCCGCAGTGACCACCCGTATTATACGTGCACTAAACCAAGAGACAGCCCAGCTAAATGTGCTAATTATGCTGGATACCACCAGGCGAGTAACCGCGTCTGTCCGAAAAACCCTGAAAACCTAAAAGCTAAGGCCCGCCAAGAGTTCGCAAGAAAAGCCCAGAGAGCCGAGATCCAACCACGCAGATCTTACGCCTCAACATTTATATCACAAAATCCTATCCAGGTTGTGGAGGAAAGTTCTATCTGCAAAAATAAAAAAAAGTACAAGAGAAACAACTGGTAGATATGCTTCCAAAAATCCTCTCAAAAGCCATCAATGGAACATGATTTCTTCTACAGCATGACCTGGAATGCTAATGGTGTCAAGAGGCGCCGCCTGGAGCTAGAGGCTTTCCTCAAAACCCATGAAATTTCAATGGCGTTACTTACTGAAACGTATCTGAAGGCCGGTGACCCCTTTAGAATCTCTGGGTATACAGTACACCGCAAAGATAGGATCGGAAAACCAGGCGGAAGGGTTGCCATCCTAGTAAGCAACAAAATATTTCATGCCAAATTGCCAGATGACCCACATGCAAGCATGCTGGAATCAGTGGCCATTCAAGCAAACATCCTGGCAAAACCGATGATCATCTGTGCAATATACAATCCACCCAGGAACCCTATCACCCAAGAAGACCTGGAAAAATTACTTAGCATTGAACCTGTCATTATCGCTGGAGACTTCAATGCCAAACATGAACTATGGGGCAGTAGAGTCCCCAATACCAATGGGTGAAAGTTAGTTAAGGCCATCCTCGGCAGTAACGCCCTAGCTATAGGGCCGCAGGATGCCACCACCATTCCGAAGGGTAAAAGAGGTGATATTATAGACTTCTTTATCTTGCAAGGTGTCAAAAAGCACGCAGAGGCGCAGACTGTTCACACACTCTCCTCCGATCATTTTCCAGAGGTGCTAAAAATCGGCGATGCCCCTGCCCCAATAAGACCTGCCCCAGCTATGAAAACACACTAGCAACGCTACTCATACCAACTGTCAGAGTATGAGCTTTCTACGCAGCTAGCTACGGAAGCAGATATTGAAGCTGCAGTCTATAGACTGACCAACACTATCAGTCATAATCTAAAATCGAATCAAATGTTACACAAAACTTCTATGGAAAACAGATGGGGTCTTAATTCCGAGGACAAGGGATTAATAAAGAAGAAGAACGCCGCTAGAAAAAAGTGAGCCAGAACTAGGTATTTGCAAGATAAATTCCGCCTAACAGAGCTTCAAAGGAAAGTGGATAACATGCTGCAGGACAGGAAGTCACGGGATTGGTCGGCCACGCTTGACGTAGCAGACAAACACGAAAGCTCTAAACTACGGAAGCTCCTTAAAATCCTGAAGAAAAATAAAGAAATCAACTCCCCCATACGCTATCAGGGATCCCTAATCTTTGACGAAGAAACCAGGGTCGAAATTTTAGCCGATTGCCTTGAGGAACAATGCAACAACACACTCCCGGCAATCCCACATCTACAATCTAGAATCAAAGATTCCATTAAAATTATTCGAGAATTTGCGATCACCACTCCAATGCAAACGGACCTTGGTGAAGTCAAGTCATTAATCAAAACGATTGGCTCCAAAAAGGCTCCAGGGGCCGATGGCATACCTCCAAGTACTCTAAAAGTTCTTACCGACCAACCCCTTCAAGAAATAACTAACGTTATGAATGCAGCTCTGCGATTGCGACACTATCCCATTCACTGGAAGTTGGCATTACTTATTACTATTCCCAAAAAGTGGAAGGACCCGACGGTCCCGAGGAACGGAAGACCGATATGTCTAATTAGTTGCATGACCAAGGTCCTTGAGAAAATACTAAACAAAAGAGTGCAAGGCTTCCTAGAGTCAAACCTGCCACTACCAAGTATCCAGTTCAAATTCAGATCCAACTTGAGTGCAGCCCTCCGAGTCTCTAATCTGGAGGGTATACTTTCCCGAGCAAAGCCTGCCCGATATAGAATCCTAGCAGCGTACATGGACATGGAAAAAGCATACGATAAGGTGTGGAGAGACGCTTTAATTTACAAAATGGTGATAATCAAGTTCCCTATCGCAATAACCAAGATGGTCTTCTCCTTCCTACAATACAGAAGCTTCAAAATAAGAGTGGGAAATACGCTCTTCAGCAAAATAAAGGCCATAAAAGGTCTTCCCCAAGAGTCACAAATCGCTCCCACCCTATTCAACATCTTCGTTGCAGACATCCCCAAGTTGCATGAAGTCGAGAATGCAGAAGTCCTACAATACGCGTATGATACGGCGCTGGTAATAGCAGCCAGAAACATAGTGGCCGCAAAATCTAAGCTGAAGAAATGTATGCAAATCATCGGCAAATATGCGGCGAAATGGAGAATTTCGCTGAATGAAGACAAGACAGAGATTGTTAGATTTACAAACAAGGTGGGCAAATCAAATACAATAACCTTGGGTAAATTAACCTCAAAAATAAAAAGAAAGGCCTCTTACTTAGGCCTACAATTCGACACAAAACTGAACTGAGTTTCGCATACAAAAATAAGAGCAGCTTTGACATTAATTCATTCTAGGAAGCTACTAGGCGTCTTGGACCCCAGGAGCCCACTACATTTAATAGTCAAACTACGCATCGTCAACACCATGCTAGTCCCAAGTCTCACATAAGGAAGAGATATCTGGACGAAGGGATCCGAAGCAGCAAGAAATACCATTACCAAGACGTACAACAAATTGTTGAGGCTGGTAACTAATGCCCCGAAGTACATACGAGGAACTGATTTGAGGAAAGATCTCAATCTAGAAGATCCTACATTAAGAGCAGCGGCAAGTAGGGATGTGTTAAAAGCTAGGTTCGCCGTACATCCACATCGTGCAATAATGCAACTGGCGGATAAAATGTCTTGAATCCGCCATTAAGGAACTCCGGGACTCTCATTAGTACCGGGAGCTGGCCAAGCCCACTCATATGGCCACTATGGCAAAATGTTTGAACAGAAGGAAGTAAAAAAAAGAACGGGCTAGCGGAGCGGAATGGGAATACGAGGTTTGTTTTTCTTCCAAGTTGAACCTGTTCAAAACTGTTCTCGGATTGAGTTTGCTGTTTTTCTTCCGTGCGAACCAAAAAATTACTAATAGTCCTGTGTTTTCCTTCTCTCGTCGAACTAGTTTAACCAAACAGTTCTACCTACACAGCAACAACTAGTAGTTCGCACATGCGTAATATTGTTTTATCTACGTTGTTTGTTTCTCTTCTTTGAACAGTTTTTATACAGTTTGTCTAAAACCACTTCAGTACTGATTCAACATTACAAGTCGTTCAAGGATAAACATATTTTGGTCATGTTCAGGATTGGTTCAAAAGAAGAAGAAAAACAAACCTACGGAATATCTGGCGTTCAAGGAGTGAGGGGAACAATTTCTCTGCTTTTCCACATTCAGTCTGCAACAACGCTTTGCTGTGATTACAAGGTAATTTTAGTTTCGCACGTTTTCGACTAGTTCAAGCTTGCGTAGACAATTTGTTGATAAAATTCTAATATTTAAAGAAATTCAAACGATGTAAGTACATATTATTTTAATAATTTAACCTAATATTTATAATCAAATATATTATAAATGAGTTTGCTTGTTTTTTAGAATGCTATGACTTAAGAAGTAATCTTGATATTTTACTTATAAGTAATTAAAACAAAAGTGTGCTACGGGGCAGAATGGGATGGGGCGCAACGGGATGGTATCCCATTTTACCCCGTATAAAATAATTTAAACAAAGTACCTGGTGTTTCTTATTTCTATGTATATCATCACCCCGCTCTTTTATTTTTTTATCATAATTGTTTTTTTATAGATGGTCCGAACTTACAAACGAAAAACCGACAGGCAAAGTTGGCAGGAAAAATCGATGGAACGTACTGTGAATGCGGTGATTTCTGCGGAAATGGGTTATGGGAGAGCATCTATTACTTTTTCCGTACCATCGAATACTTTAGAGAGGTATGTGAAAAAAAACGCAACAACCCTAACGCTATGATTGATAAAAAAGCAGAAAAATTTCGTATAGTTTTTATAGCAGACCAAGAATTGAAAATTAAATAATATTTATTGAATATTCAAAGAAGGCTCTTCGATGTGACGATCAAGGAACTTCAACGTTTGGCTTATCAACTAGTTGAAAGAAATAACATTCACCATACTTTTAACAAAGACTTGGAAATAGTAGGTGAGGATTGGGCTGCGCATTTTTGAAACATCATCCAGAACTGAATATAAGAAAGCCAGAAGCTACAACGGGAGCTCAAGCTATGGGATTTAACCAAGTATCAGTTTCGCAGTTTTTTGCTTGACTGAAGCTGTCAATGAGCACCATTTATCTGCAGAGAAAATTTATAACTGTGATGAAACAGGTTTACTGTTAATCCTAAACAGTTGTCAAAAATGATTGCAACCAAAAGACAACGGCAAGTCGGAGCTCTGACTTCTGCTGATAGAGGCACAACGGTCCCGGCTGAGATATTAATCTATCCACGCAAGGGAAAAAGAAAAGAGTTTGAAGTTGGTTTACCACCCGGGGGATGGGTTGAAGTTTCCGATTCTAGCTAGATGACTGCCGAAATTTTTGAAAAATGGTTCTTGAGATTTATTCAGTTTACTCGAGCATCAAAAGAATACCCGGTCTTGCTACTTTTAGATAGGCATTCATCCCATACCAAAAATTGAATTAACTCGAACTAACAACGTTATAATGTTGTTTTCGCCACATTGCTCTCATCGCCTACAACCTTTAGATGTGTCATATTTATGGAGCTTTTAAGTCTCCATTTCGATTAAGAAGCTAGAAAATGGCCAATATTAAATCTAGGAAAAATGATAACGCTATTCAAAATATGCGCACTGCTCTAAACGGATTTGAAATGGCAATTAAATTCTAATATTTTTACAGAGGTCATTTTTCGCCTTCGTTCACAACGGATACTGAAATAGAAAATGCGCCAGCCGTCTCCTCAAGTGTACAAAACTATTTTAGAGGTCCTAAAAGAAACATCGCAGGAGACCCTAATTTTGATGTAGCTTTGACAGCGGCCCTTCAAGATATCTCAAATGTAACCACTCAAAATCCTTCAGATTTATCTCCAGTCCCCAGTTGTTCGCGGATACTTAATAGTCTCAAGAGAGAAAAACATCATTCACAATCAATTCTCCTAAATATTTAATACCTGTACCAAAATTACCAAAAAGAATTACTAGAAAAAGCGGAAATACAGCAATTTTGACAAAATCTCCATACAAATCTCAATTAGAAGAAGCCGCAGAAAAAATCAAAAGAGTCAAATTAGTGAAAATTAGGAAAAGGAAAGGGAAAAAAGACAAAGTTTATTAAAACAGAAGAACAAACTGACGAAGACTAAGAAGAAAACGATGATATGATTGCCTTTATTGTAACGAGGCTTATTCCAAGTCAATTAAAAGCTGGTGTTCGTGTGCTAGTTGCAAAAAATGGGCTCATCTGATGTCATGTGCTGGTTTAGACAGCGATGACGATAATTCTGTGCTAGTTTGAGAATTTTGTACGTCATAATATAGCAAACATTAATATTAACATCCGCGAACGTACACTTATCTCATTCTGCCCCGAATCGACATATCTTAGCTTATGCGTTAGCTACTCCGTTCTGCCCCTGGTTCCCCTAATATTGCAGATTAAACTTGATTAACTTTAACGAGTATAAGGTGGTTAAAATTCAAGTAGGAGCTCGCGTAAAAGCTAGCATTTAACATAAAGCTATCAATACAATCACAATTGACTAAATTTGCACTACCCGCCGATGATAGATGATAGATAGCTATCGGTTCTCCACGCACCTGTCATGAAAAAACTACACTCATCTTGTATCAACCTTATTACAGCCTAATTTTAGAATTTATTGATCTATTGATTGTTTCGTTACAGTACGCGAACCTTGAATTACTCACTACGATCCAACAAAAATGACTCAACCAAATTTATTTCCATCGCAAAATTGGCATCTGTTGAAAAGGCAATGCTATTGGTGCTCTAGGATACAACTAACACTCTTCTAGATGATCATATAATCACATAGAGCGACAAGAATAGAATTACTGTCATTTTAATATAAAAATTTGGCGAGAAAGGCTGGCATAGTCCAAGTCAGTGAATAATAAAGTTTAGTCACCATCGATATAAAAATAACTAAGACAATTCTTTAATTAATTGCTAGTTGTTAATCAACGCTTCAGCCTTAAGTAGGCATTTGCATGCCAGCCTTTAGGTAATGCAAAATGTGTTGACGTGTACCCTAAAAAAGGTGCACACAGGTTCGTTGTTCGAACTCTAGCAATAATAGCATTAATTAGTATTCATTATAAGTTAGATGGGTCTAGTTTTTGAGCCATTACAATGGAGTATGATGCATTATTCCAGTGTATCGTCAAAAATATGCCAACATGTGTCATCATAAGCACACCAACTGATATAGAAACTTGAATAGGAGTCATGTTCTATTAAACACTTCTTTGATACTTGTCGCTATAAAAACTTAGCTTACGCTACCTAAATTTATAAAATAGTAAGAAACAGCAAAACTTCGAGCTTACGGGAAGTTCAACGAAGTAAGGGTAGTGCAATTCTTTATCAACAAAAAATATATGACACTTAGAGGTGGAAAAACGCCCTGGGCTCGGAAAGCACTTCTAGTTCGTAATTTTTAGGATTGATAACCTTCATGGGTAGGATGATACTTAAAGAAGTTGGGCGTTTTCATATTAAATTGATTATCCCAAAATAGCTTGGATTTGCTGCCTAAATGTCTAAAACAGGCAGGTACTTTACAACTTTCATAAAGGCAAATATTCTCCTGAAATAAATAAAACACTTCCAAACAAGAACGGCTCACTTTCACACCACCTAACTTAAGCGTGTCTGTACGATCACTGTACGCCTCGCTTCATAATTTT
Organism: Phrixothrix hirtus; assembly: GCA_024586415.1. NCBI lineage: Eukaryota > Metazoa > Arthropoda > Insecta > Coleoptera > Phengodidae > Phrixothrix > Phrixothrix hirtus. Next base: position 17,887 of record JAHWXV010184052.1, read on the forward strand.
GTCTCACTCGTGTGCATAACTTTATACTTTGTATGAAACAAACTGTAACCTTGCTTATTATTGAGCCGTGATTTTATATGTAACAATTTTCTAAAATTTCTGACTAAGATTTGTTATTTTATAGCTTGAGATAAATTTTTACTACGAAGTTTTAACTAAAATTACTAGGCAATATTCCAAAAGTAAAATACGAGGTGTATGCAAATGGATTTTTAATTTAACTTTATCTTTCTTTTATAAGATGGATTTCTAAATTATTTTAATAAACCTTTGTTTAAAACTAAAATTATATTAATAATTAATGTGCATGGTACTAAATATCGCTTAATTTATCTAATGTTATTAAATAAACAACAAGTGCTGACAAATAAATCCAACAATTGTGTTATAATAAGTATTATGTTTATGAAAGTAGTAAGCATTGAATACCCAATCAAAGATTTATTTTCTTTTATGTATATTTAAATTTTTGTTCTATTTACAATTAAAAACAGATTGGGATCGATAAAATACAAACAGAGGGATTTACTGCTAATTTTATAATAAATCTAGCACTCCATAATATACAGGCGCCGTCATAAGTAGTGAGCCCTTTTGGTTTAGCATAGCTTCTTTTTCAGTTCCATCCCGCATCTGTAGTACCATTATAGCGTCTGTCTCCACTCCAAAAGTAGGTCTTAATATTTTGATACACAGGGTTTTTCCAAAAACATTACCTGGCAGCAGTTTCAACTCGAAAACAGTGGAGCCCAACTTTTACCGATTTTGTCTTAACCTTACAGTGTTCATTCCCGTAAGTACCGATGAACCACGCCTCGCTTTGCCAGCCGTGGTTGAACACTCGTGAGTTTACTTGCCGCATGCGTTGTGGCTAATTTGGCCTGTGACAAGTTATAAATTATATTGGCGTCAAACATGTAGCCTCGATTTGTAAACGCTTAAATTAAGAAAATATTATCAAGCGTAAACTCTGATTGGCATTTTGTACCGTGAAGATTGAAATCACTGTTCCGATTTCAACATTTTTAGTGTTCATTGGTCATTATTTTTTATTTTTATTAAGTTCAAATCTTTTTTTAAGATAATATATAAACTACATGTTATGTCTTTAACAAAAGAACAAGTCGTATATAAATTACGAATTAGAGGACTTTCTACTGAAGGGTGATTAACAACGTCACGCCGTATTTTACATTCGACGTTTTCAAAAATTCTGATACCTTTGGTAACTATTTATCCGTATTCCTTTTTAGAGGATACAAAGGTTATTGAACAAAATTTCATCTTTTTAGACAAACAAATTAAAATATTTGAAGATCACCACAATCAAACTCAATCTTGTTTAGTTGAAGGAAACATAGCATTTTTATTTGGCAGAATTCACAACTCTGTGCCAAATCTGATCCCGAACACAAAATTAAACAGGACTTTATGAACAAAATTTCCTATTTCATGTCACAATTTGAAATTATGTCTCGTTTTTCAGAAATAACAACTAGCAAAGACGATCTTCCTAATCTTAGAAAAAATGAAGTGTGTGAGGATGAAAGTAACACCAAACACTCCTCATCTGCAAATACCGAATCAAAACATGGCCAAAGTAGTCCTATATAAAAAATTTGAGGTGTATCCTGTACAGATTGCTATTACACGTTACTACTTTACGGGAAGCGAAAAGACGATTTACATAAAATTACTGTTAATCGATATTAATTGCCTTAATGAATTAAATTATTGGCTAACCTTCGTAGGAGTTAAGTTTAAATATTGATTTAATTTACAAATTACTGTTTGTTATTTTTATGTAATTTTCCTGTGTATGTCAATACAATGTGTTATTATTTGCATATAGTGTTTTATTTAGCTATTTTAGGAGTAGTAGCTTCAATAACCAAAACTATAAATTGTAATATTTATGTAAATGACGTTGCATTTAAAAGCGACTGTTCGCAACTGATCCTGATTATAGGTCTTATGCCGTTATCTTTAGTAAGTATTTAGTTTTCTTATTCGTTGCTGTTGAAGGTTTCTAGTTTTGCTCTATCAGTGCTGTTGAGATAGAACGAGTGGTAGCGTAATTTTGACTATTAGTCAATTTAGCACCAGATGGTTAATGAAATAACGTTACCTTTTATTGGGTGGATTCTCCTCAGACTCCTGACGTTAGATAGATTCAATTATCCTCTGAAGTTCTTATGATTTAAATTGTAAGACCTATCCCACTAATATGATCTCGAACTGGTGTACAACAGGCATTTCAAAAGATTCAGCGTCCACTTAGACAAATCTACCAAATGATTACGTGAGGCTTCCATATCAATTTTTTATCTATCACCATGCCTAAGTAACGAAAGGTATTTAGATTCTCCATTTGTTGGTGGTTGAGTAGGAACATCGATAGATTAACACAAATGCTTTGTTTTCAACAAAAAAAATTAGCTTTTATGGCCAACAACACTCAGGTTACCCTAATTAAGACTATTTACAATATTTGAGAGTGTTATTTAAAGGATCTCATGAATGTTTTCGGCCGACTTCGACACTAAAGAACACTATTATCATCTGTATACCTACTACATACCCTAGAACATCAAATCAAGGGGGAGGGGTAACTGTATTGATGACAATTAGAAACAAACCTGATGACGTGACGCCTGGATTTACGCCATCCCAGTAATGGCCATTATGTTTGTTAAAGATACCATTCCGATGAAAATTTGATTCTTCAGTCCGCAAAATACTACCTAACTACACTTAATAACCAATTTCAAAAATTTATTCTATTCTGGAAGTTGCGTAGCTGCAGATTTTGAACTACTTTTATTTTAAATGTCTTCATTCGTGCTTTTTGAGTATTTTCAATATTTTGTACTTATTAATGCCCAATTTTTGGTTGGTGAAGTTAGATTTAATCTAAGGTAAGGTAAAACATTGCATTCCTCATCTTCATTATTCTAAACATTTCTCATGTTATTTTGCTTTGTAATATTTCCGTATCTTCGAAAACTATTATGTAAATTAAAAACTGATTTGCAATGTAGTTCATTTCGACCAGGATACTAATTGAAATACAACACTGAAGCCTGATAACAATTGTCGGTGGATACTGTCAGCTTTTGCTGTGTTTTAAAATAATTAATAAAATATTGCGTAACAAGTATGCACTACTATGTATATGATTTGCTCAAAATTCATTAAAATTATGTAAAAAGTTAGTTTTCTAAAGTAAAAGAAATTAAAATTGAAATCTATTTGACTACACCTCGTTTTTATATAATTATCTAGAAATTTTATTAAAATTTAACATTGAAAATAAGTATAAAATTTAACCAGTAAACCTATTTCAAATTACAAAGTAACAAATCCTACATCAGATATTTTAAAAACACGGTGAAAACAAATAATGCACGCGCCAATGTTAATTGAATGTCATGACTAGATCCGTGAAGAACAGAAATAAGTATACAATTAATTAATGTACATCGTGGCATTAAAATTTTGTTAAGTAATTATTTGTGCCGGTATAAAAGAAATGTAACACAAGCAAAGGATGGCGTAAGCTTTAGGTCTTGGGGAAAGATACCCGCAGCTCTTGTGAGAAAATCATTGATCAGTAGTTAATCAGATACTAGCAACTCAGGTTGTGAACAGCAGCAGTTGTGTCGGAAGTGCCGTTTATCTTTATTTTAGTTCATCAAAACTGTCCTTGTTGAATTCTAAGGTATCCACTGCGCCCAAGTGCTGAGAGGGAATTTCCAAAGTAATTGGGATAAAAAATTCAACAGGAATTAGGCATTAACGTCTTCCTTCAATATCCAGCCGATGGGTCATTAATCTAATTGAACAATAAGGGACGGCTTCCGCTTCTATCAGACAAATAAGAACCACTCCGACTCTAAGTGTTATCTCAATTATTTCGTTTCCAAAACGGGGGTATGCGATCTTCCCATGTGTGCAAATAATTTGTTACTGGTGTAAAACAAATTTAGTTTTGATTAGCGTCAATTAGTAAGGGACCTTGATTTTCCCGCTCTGTTTTGTTGCATGTAACAAATGAATTATGAACTCTTACCGCCAAATGTGTCAATGAATAGTCTTGCATATTATAAATCTAAACTATCAATTTTAATTTGCTATCATCCATTTATTAATGGAATAAACGCTCGTATTATATTAATTTAATTTGTTAAATAAAATAATCACATATGGGGCACCCACTAAACATATGTTACCCTTTAGTACATACTGTACTTATGTACATTTATATCGTTAACGTAAGTAAGGTTCGTTCTAACTAGTTTTAACCCTTTCCTTCTAGCATATTGTGGCATCTTGATTTTGGTTTAATTAATAAATGCGAACCTCACTTACATTCACTAATTTTTATATTGTTCATAGAATTTAAGACATGCCGTAACCATTGATGATTATTAACAGACTTATTCGAATAGATCAAGAAAAGTTAATTATATAATGTGTTTTGTGCCCAATTAGTGTTCTTATTTTAACAACAAAAATTTTACCTGAAATCATAATCATACAGTGCGCATTCAATAAGTTAAATTTGATTTAGTAAATTGCTGATGAAAAGAAAGTTATGATATTTGCTTCAAATCAAACTTATATCTTTTATAAAAGTATAATCTTTGACAACTAAATCATTAATAGCATACAGGGTGATCAAATTTAGCTCCCGTTTTGTTAGCTAGTCACTTCAAGTAAAGTAATTTCCGAACTTTTGCACCGCAGCAGTTGGGCCTACAATTTTTTTTATTGTTTTTTAGAATTCATTTTGATATACAAGGCGTATCAAAAGCGCCGTCTTTCCTCTTCTTTATTGAATAAGAGCTGGCCCCGTCTAGTCGTGGCCTCAAATTACAGTAAACATTTAAATTAAATATTCTTTTGTTCGTTACTTAAATTTGATACAAACGTGAATAAAATTATCTATCCGTTACTGAATGGAAGTAAGTTTTTCCAGTGTACATAAATGCATGGACAAGGGGTTGATTGCCGGATGCCCCGCAGGAACTCAGTGAATTAAAAAATCTATGAATGTCACTTACTTGAAGTCTCCGTGGTCTGTGACTTTGAATAAAAGGTGCGGCCTTCGTTTACTGATTTTTATTGTACTTTGCGTACTGCCTTTTCGGATCCTAGCCGTTGCTAGCGAATTGGACAGGTGAACAACGTTGACCCCAACCAAAAATTCATCTTTAGCGATAGCAGGTAGAATTCTCAATTATTCGGTACCCAATACGCATCCATATATATATATCCAGCTAACCCGTTCGTGACTTCCTCAGAATTGTTCTAGGCACACACATACGGAAGAATGCCACTACTTTGCGTGATATTTGAGACTACTGCCGTTAATGGAAGTTAAATCTTGAAATTACAGGGTGGAAGAGGATCGGTAGATAACATTTATTTTTAAAAGACTGGATGTTCTCACGGGAAAGCCTGTGTATTTTTTTTTAAGAAAAAGCCCCTATGTTTTGCAAAACGTGAACTGGAATTTTTGAATATTGATAAATGTTGTTAATAATGACTTTGCAAAATTTAAGGATTTACGTTTGTAATTTTGCCATAAAAATGGTACTGGTAATTCACCAACTGCGTTTTACTATTCATTCACACACACACACACACACACACACACACATACACACACACACACACACGCACGCACGCACGCACGCACGCACGCACGGACGCACGCATGTCCGCACGCCCGCACCGCCGTGCGCACATGCGCACGCACGCACGCAGGCACGCACGCGCGCATACACACACACACGTGCATACACACACACACGCGCATACACACACACACACACACACACACACACATATATATATATATATATATATATATATA
>JAHWXV010184059.1:0-10566 GCA_024586415.1 Phrixothrix hirtus
AAACGTGTATTTCCGCTAAAAACTGGACATCGAAAATTTGGACCGAAAACATGACTTTCTTTATAGTATATTTCATATACGTAAGAGAAAGTAAAAATATTATTGGTCGAGCACTAGAAATCATTCAAATACTCGAGGAACCAAGAAATTTTTGAGTAGGATATGAATAATAGAGCTGAATTTTGCGAAGCTATAATGGAAAGTCCAATAATGACCGACATATTTAAAAAAATATCTGTTTTACCGACGCATCTACATTTACAAGAAATGGTTAATCCAAGAGTCAAAATTTTAGATATTGGAGCAAAAATAATCTTAATTTGTGCTTACAAACCAACATCCATTATTGCAATCGAGTAAATGTGCGGGTAGGTATACTAGGGTCGCGTATTATTGGACCGTATTTTATTGATGGAACGTTGAGTGGTGTAACTTAGCCTTATTTTATAAGAAACCACGTTGTACCAGCAATTCGAAATATTATCGTGGATGACCAAGAAGTGTGGTTTCAACATGATGGTTGCCGTGCGCACACACATCGCGATGTTCAAGAATTTTTTAATGAGAATTTTCCGAACCCTTGGATTGGTCGAGGTGGTATTACTAATTGGTCAGCTCGTTTACCTCCCCAAACGTCTGTCTTGTTCTGGGGCCATTTGAAAAATAAGGTTTATGGACGTAATTACCAAAGCACGGGTTCTTTAAAAAACGTAATTCAAACAGAATGTGCTAGAATCACAATTAGGCAACTTGCAAATATTCGACGAGAATTTAATCATAGATTAACTTATTGTTTGTCTGTTAATAGAAATATTTTTGAACATGTACTATAAATTATTTGGCTGTTCTTTGTTACTATTTTAACGTCGGTCTTTTCATCCATTAGTAACTTCAACATACAGATAATTTCTATGGAAGCAATTGTTAACACAATCGTAGCCAAAGTAATTATCTGACCAATAATTTTACGAGAGATGAAAGACCAGCACCAAGTTACTAATTGTTGTAGACCTGGCAATAAAAGCGAGACCAAAATTACTTAATAATTTATTGTGTTTAGCAATTAGCAAATTAAAATAAAGAAAATTCAAATTTAATTTTAAAAAAGTATGACCCGGGTGGGAACTGAACTCGAGACATTCCGTTTATGAAGCCAAATAATAATCATCAAATCCACGGCACCTCGCGACATTCATAATAAAGTTTGAAATTATTGTATTTAAATGCCAAATTTCGTTTTATTACAAACCAATAGTAAAATTGTATTATTCGTGAATATTAATCAATTAAAATTAATATATCATAGTCAGCTTCTAATTTTGAGCATTTTTTGTATTTACAAGTTTTCTCGAAACTAAACTGGGAAGATAGTATATGAACAAACAAAATTTAGCATCGACTTCCCTATGTACACCTGAGCTAGTCACCACCCGGAATATATAATTTTTGTAGCAACTATCTAATACATATCTAAAAATTTTCTGCACCGACTGAGGCTTGAACTCATGACTTTGCGCTTGCATGACGCACACTCTACTAGTAAGCTACCGATGCACTACATTAAATAATTATCTCAACTAGATAAAATTAAAAAAATTAATTTCATATACAGTCTGTTTTATTTTAGCTGTCAGACCAAATATCTCGGCTACTGTTAGAGATATGACAAAATGTTATAGAAGAAAGGTTGTTCTAAATTTAATTTTGCAGTACTAGCTATAGATAAAAAGCAATTTAAAATCAAATGAGTTCGGTGGAGCAAATACATTCAAAATTTTAAATGAAATTTCTTATGTAAAAGCGTAAATCGATAATTATGTAACAAATGCACGCTTACGTAGATTGAAGTTTTATTCGAAAGAGTATGCGAGGAATCAAATGAAATTATTTTATAGATGCAACATTATATGAACAAATTAAAAATAAATTAATAAGTAAACTTAATTTAAAATTTCAGTTCATAATACCTAGAGTGCTTGTTCAAAGTGACCTCCGTTATTTGCAATTTACCTTCGACATCCGCTTATTACTTTCTCTTACGTATTTGAAATACAGTATAGAGAAAGTCATGTTTTCGGTCAAAATTTTCGATGTCCAGGTTTTAACGGAAATGCACGTTTTCAGGTTCCCTGAGTCCGAAAACTATGTATTTAGAAATTGGTGTGTGTATACGCGTGTGTGTGTGTGTGTGTGGACAAGTGACATAAACCTGTTGTTTGAAAAAACCCCATATAAAAAAATATGACAAAAATAAGGACCTACTATAATATCGCCTAATACTGCAAGCCACATATTAATGGAAAATCTGCGTTGGAACCTGCATTCCCGGAATTGACGTGGATTTTCCGTATTCCAGAAATGAGTTTTTTCTATTAGAAATTTCGTTATTATTGAAATTCATCGCTCCAAAGAATTAAATTTAATTAATTTTGATTATTGCTAACCCAACTACTAAATATCGCCCTTTTGTCAAAATCACCAGCTCTTAAATCTTGCACTAATTTAATTTCATACGGAGTCTTTTTGTGCTTTTTTAGTAAAGAAATTGTTTTATACTGACTTATATCTAAATCAGCTACTGCTTGCCGTATTGAATTTAGTTGATGTGCTCTAAAATACTCTAATACTAAACTAGCACCTCCTTCATTTGAGGCACGTCCATTTCTTGCCCTTTGTACCTGATTATTAAAACAGCAATATGAGGGGGTGCTCCATCATGTAAAAACCACATAATAGCTCGGAGATCCAATGGCAAGTAGTCCATTAGGTCTGGTAGGGTATTTTGAAAAATAATTCAAATATGCCACTCCGTCCAAGGGAGCAAGCATAATGACTGAGGCTATGATGTAACTTACGATTATTTCTGCCCATAAGTTAACGCGGAATTCATCTTAAAGGTGACGTTGCCTGATAGCGTGCAGATTTTCATCCTCATAAACATGTTCATTGTGTACATTTATTGTACCCTTCCTTGTAAAGCTTGCTTCGTCGATAAAGAGAATTTTTTTATGAAAATTGATATCTTCCGCATTTCTTACAGGGACAATTTGATAAAATGTAAGATCTTCATCGGGATCAATCGGTAAAAGTTCTTGTACGCTTTGAATATAGTAAGGACGCAGGAGTTGTTCTTCAATAACTCTATGGCCGACATCTTTGGAAACTCCTACTTGACGCGAAAAACCACGCGTACTTGCGCCTGTATCTTCTTCTAATCGCCCCAAAATTTCTTCCTCTAGATCAGAGTTGCGAGCAACGAGAGGACGTCCTTGATCACTGGTTTTAAACTCCCAGTTTCCCGAAGACGTCTCTCAATATTTGCCAATGTTTCATAATTAGGCACGTAACGATTTAGATACATTTCCTGGTATACCCTAACGCTTTGCTGAAAATTTCCTGTACAAAAACCAAGCACCAGCAAGATGTCACTTTGTTCAGCGTAGATGTATCTTGCAGCCATTGCCATCAACAATTATTGTAAATACACAACAAAATACCGCAATTGCCACGAACTTGAAATGAAAATACGTGATAATTATCAATAATCGTTAGGCAAACTTAAACGTTTTGTACATTTGACAAGCGCTTACTCAATTGTATCTCATCAAGACTAAGTAGATTAAAAATATGTTGTCAAAAAAGCCGCGAGTATGCATGCAGATTTTATTTTTTTGTGGATAAACCGTACCAGATGTCAAAAATGTCAAGATATAAAAAATATTACTAAAGTGCATACCTTTGCAGACAAACAATATTGAAGTTCTCAGCCTTCGTATTAAAAATTACTGTCGGATTTAAGACGGGACATATCATTCTTTGTACCCTTTGAGTCTATTAATGAAGCTCGGAATTATGTCAAATCATGTCTTATACTCACCAGGAATATTATACCAAAAATCACGGAAATCGGTTGGTGCATTCTATTTTTACAAGCGAAACAATGTTTTTTTCAAGGAACTTTGACGCTCAGTAGCGGCTTAACGAGGCGACTTTGGATATAGGTAAGTTAGGTTAAATCACCTTATGTTAATTCTAGGAATCTGCCGTTAAGCTATGACCAAACATATAGGTCTACTTTAGTTAAACAGTAAAATGAGTCATAAACGAGGAATTCATTTCTATACTTCTGAAAATCATTGCTTAATAAATTTAATGTTAGAACGGTCACATAATAGGAAATAACAAAGTGACAATTTTATGTGGTCCAGCAAGAAGGAGGCTTGGAATGACGTCGCTCAAAGCTTAAATACCACTTATGGTCAACGTACTGCAAAAGGTACAAATTTCTAAAGTATAAATATATCTATCTTATTTTTTTAACAAAAGGGTTCATATTAGAACATATCTACTCATTAGTTTGATGTGATAAAATGGTTTTCAATTTTTTACACAAGTGCAGGCACTGTATGCTTACTTAACTAAATATAGATATAAATTCGCCGTCGTTCCACATTGTCCAATATTGTTAGGCTGACCAAAAACTTAATCATACAACTTTTCTTCATGATCATAAACAATATTGAACAATTCGTCAAAATCATTATCCATATTAATTACTCCAAACTATACTTTATAAACATTGAAGCACCGCTATAACATGGTAAGCTGACAAACTTCCCTAGTATCACATCTCATAGATATCGATTATCCACAAAAAATCTGTTATATAAACCTATCTGGTAAGTATGTGGCAGTATTAATCATAAATGGTAATACCCAGAAGCAACAGTTACAAGGAGATGTACGATAGATAGGTAAGTTTACACCCAAATGGAAATACCGGGCCTGATAATTTAATTTAGACGTAAACTGTCGTATTTTATAAATACAGCCTAGTATTGATAATATATGACGTAATTGCGAACTTGGTAGTAAAACTTTTGTTAGCAAATAATTTTTCTGCGTTTCACAAGCTGTACACTTTGAGCACTAAGAACATTGTAGACTCAATAATGAAATGCCTAATTTAATAGCTTCAGACAATAAAATTCGGCAATACCTCAATTGTATTTTATTTCTGTATGTATGTATGTATGCATGTATGTACATAATGTACATAATGTGTATTTTAGATTTCATTTGTGGATATTTTCTATAAGCCATCGTTAGCACTTGAATTTCAAAATCGTGTAAAAAGAGTTAGGTGTATATAGAAATTAGTATTCCTAAAATTTAGAAGCTGAACTAAGCCTATTCATGGAACATAGAGGCATTTAAGTTTTATATATTCCAGAAATTTCAGTAGATCCCACTGACAGTTAGTAGAACCTGCTGGAAATGAGTTTTGTTGAATCAACTGCTCCTTGAATGGCATATCAAAGTGCTTCAGCTAAGAATCACTCAATTCCAGCAACCAATTTGCAAAGTTTATTTAGGTAAAATTTACAAGCATATGATACGCTTCAAAAACAAAGCACAACATAACCTGCCCCTCATTGGCCTTGCCTTGGTTTTTGGTTTTAGAGATAAAAAATTTAAAAAAGAAAAGAGTCTTATGTTCTATTTATGTACAAATGTGCAGCGGCAAACAATATTTTTTTTGGATGGTGGTGATGTTGTGGGCGTGCACAGTGGAGGCTGGGTTTGATTAGTTGTTCTGTCGGCAACACGTTAACGAAGGGTTTTCTAGTGAGTCCTAGAGATCTTCTAGAAGTTGAATTCCAGCAGCGATGCTGCTTTGTAAGATGGCGACTCGTGGGTATGGCGGTGCGGGATAGTGGGCCGGAGTGTGCGGAGGTTGTGCGGTAGTAGGAGGTCCGCTCCTGTGGCGCGAATGACGAATCTTAAGCAGAGCCCTGTTACACGGTCGCCGATCTGAAGAATGCCGACAGAATCCCAAACTTCCCTGTAGGGATGATAGCGACCCAGGCGCAGAATCCTTCTCATAATGGATCGTTTTTTGGCATTTAGTGTTTCTTTATTAGAGCTGCTGATTATCCTGAAACATAGAAACCTGTAATCAATTACGGGTCTGATATAAGATTTGTAGGTGCGAAGGTGAGTGCGCGGGCAGTATTTACAGTATTTACATTACTGAATCTGGCTGAGAGTTCGCGTCATCTATGCATGGAGTCCATGTAACGCTTCACATCAGTCTCCCAACTAAGTGTAGACGAAAACGTCACATGCAAGCAGGTGACATTGTTGGCAAGCCACTGCTCGGAACTACAGAGCCGAATGCGAATATTATTTCGCGATTGGTGCCTATTTGGAATGAAGTGAGTATGGGAATTAGATGTTTAGAGTTTTAGCTGAATTCGATTGGATGCGATATCGTTGGAACCACGTTTCGACTTTGGCGAAGTCGGCAGTAAGTTGGTTAGAGGCTGTTCAAGATTTCCGGTTTACGGTCCAAAGGGGCATATCGTCAGCGTATTGAACTAATAGAATTGAGCGGTTAGGAGGTTGAAAAATGACACAGTAATATAAGATATAAGGTATTAGGGCCAATATTTACCCCCGAGGAACTCTCGAATTTAGAGTGAATTTGCAGGAAACCTCCTCATGGATTCTAACTCGGTACGACCGTTTCGATGGATATTGGTGGATTATTCGGAGAACTTCCATGTAGGTGGCGGTTGCATTGAGTTTATCTTATGATGCCTTCATGCCAGACAATGCCAAAGGACGTTTTATGTCTAACATGCGACTGAGATGCTGTGCCTAGTGTTATGAGCTGAAGAACCTTCGGAGATAATTTTAAGGAGTATATGTTGACATTTTTTTTGTGGGCTGGAAATATTTTGTGGATTTTAAGGTGTTTTGGCGGTGTGCTCGATAAGACTTCTTCAAATGCTTTGCTCAGGATGTTAAGGAGCGCGATGGGTTGGTAGGAGCTAGGGTTCTTGGGTTTCTTTGATTGTGATTGTGATTTTTACATCTTAAAGAAGGTTTACATCGTATCCGGTGGCTGTTGGACATGTTCATGAAAGTCGATGAAAATGTTGATGACTTATTGTGGATGGATGGTGTATAAGTTGTTATGATTGATTTGATGACGCTGAGTATTTTGCTATGTGAGGGCAGAACTTTTTGCCGCCGCGGTAAATCAACTTTGAGGTAGCCCCTCTATGCCATCGGCGGGTAGGATAACTGAGGCGTTAAAGCGTTTCTATTCTGTTTTGATGATGGGATACAGACATTTTTTGTCTGACCTGTAAATTTTGTACTTTTCGTTAATTAGGCTAATAATGTGGGCCGAAGAGAGGGGGTGAATGTGTATTGATTTTAGATATACTGTAAGTTTTCTGAAGGTTTGGATTGCATCGGGGAAATTCTGTATTGGTACGTCAAAAAGTTCGGTGAAAATAAATGTACAGTTCCCTAGAATTTCCGGAGAATCTTACCAATTGGCACACCTCCAGTCACAAGATGTATTAAAGGTCGGAGCTCTAGGAGGTGGATTTAGAACTATAATGACCGATTTTCGTGGTAAAGGGTAGCTGGCAATTGGCGTCGCGATTTCCGTGTTCATTAGCGAAGTGTGACATTAAGGAGTCTAAAATTAAAGTATGATATATTATTGATTGTCCGGTGTAGCTTATTGCGGTATAGGGGTAATTCCAATAGAAAGTTGGCAACGTCTAATCCTTTGGAATTAGCAGCGGTATCTCTGAACGCGGTTTTCTTTGCGTTTAATTCTTCTATCATAATAACCTGCATAAAGCATGTCGTAAAGTTAATTGAGCCGAGTAGGATGCCCTCGTTTAGAGGTGTGTATAAGGCGATGTAAAGGGGGCCGCCATTTAGATGGATCGTGGCGGCACAGCATTCACATACATCAAGCGGCGGTGGAAGTTTGAGCTTTGTAAGAGGAAATATTTTGTTAATAGGTAGAGCTAGGCCCCTTATACTCCTTTGATTGCTTTTGGAGATATCGCGGTATCCTGCGAAATTCAGTTGAATGTTGCGTTTAAGACGTATTTCTGCAATTGCTAAAACAACTATGTTGTCGCGTGGAAGAGGATTTCTTATTAATGCCGTTCTATTTCGGAGTCCAGCGCCGTTCACTGTGAACATGTAGCTGTCCATCGCTGTTACCGAGGGTGAAGTGGATCCAGTTACCATCTTAGGATGCGGCAAGCCTAAAACCAAATTATTGCCTGATTAGGTCGAATAAGGTGTTCTGGACCTGTTCGCGTCTGTGAAAAAGCAGTTCTAGAAATTAATTGATAACGGAGTTGGTATTGCGAAAGATTTTCTTTGCGGATATGAATACTTCTAGGTGTTCTTTTCCTAGAGATAGAGGGGCAATAAGGTCAGCGGTGGCCGTAGCGTAGGTGTCATCGGTAGCGTTGTAGTTGATTGAGGTCTTTCAAATTGCTGCAGTAGTAGGTTATGGTGAGTGGTTTAGCTACGGGCGTAGGTTTGGAGTATTTTAGTGAGTGTAGTGGGACATTTCACCGGCCTCAATTAATTGTTGTATTATACAGCCCTACATTTTCATAAGTGATGTTATTGAGCAGAAAATGTTCTAATACTTTCCTTTTTCCATCTTTTTAGTGGTAGCTTGTAGGCAATATGAATCAGATTTTCAAATATGCGAATCCTTGCGTGTAGAACTGAGAATCGAAAATTGAAGGTTTAAGGATGATTGTTACCTTGTATTGATTGTTAGATAGTCTAGGCATGTTAAACCACAAAGGCATATTTGTATATTTCCGTCTACCATAGTTAACATTGTTTTGTGTATGATAGAGAATATCTTCGTATTTAGAACTACCAGGGAAGGCTGCAGATCGTTAATCCTGTTTATGTTTATGTCAGTTAATTCCTTTACAAACCTTACTCTGATAGGCCTAAAATAACGTGGCGATGAGGGTGTTGGGTTTTGCCAAAGTATTCTGTTGTTTGTTCAACACACGAGCTGTAATGGCACAAACGAAGATTGGAACAAATTCGAGTTAGAACCACTGCCGTTCTGGAATACTATAATTCATCACATCTCCATTTGCACCAGAGCTCTAAGTGTATTTTTTATTCTTCGGTCAGACTCTCTAAAACTTCTTCAAGATGCATTCACAAGTGAGTCACCGTAAGATTGAGTAATTCTTAAATGGGGTTATCAGCACGTACTTCAGTAACATTTAAGCAATCTTTGGCAGGATAGAATTTCATTTAGCTCCTTGAATTACACTATAACATGGATATCTTTTGAATTTCTTATGGTTTCATATTGGCTTCCTTAGAGACCAGACTCAACAAGTAATGCTAAAGTTTGTACCAGCTTCATTGAGTCCTTTCCTGCTCTTCTTGTGGTTTTATTGAGTAAGCTTGTTTCTATTTGCTTGCGCGCTTAAGCGATATCGTTGTTTCCAACAAAATGTGGGCCCCAAACCTTTTCTCTAAAGTCCTCAGCTTTACCTAAGCCACATGAGTAAGCTTACTAATATTTGAGGAACTTCTTAAACTATCAACCTTTCTCCTTTTATACCTTTTACTTGATTCATCAAAAGTTTTTGTTGGTGTTCTCGTTCGATTAACTATCCTATGTATGGTAAATGTCCGTTCTAAACAATTGTGGTTTGCTTTATAAAATGATCCGATTTCTTCTGCACTATAGCCCATCGACTTTATATTTTGGACCTAAAACGGAATAATGTATGTCTAAGTTCATTTATTTCATCATCGATGTAGTAGTTATAGTTCTCAAGGTAGCATTCCATGAAATTCAACTTTTCATTAACATTAATCAAATTTTGCCCCTGCATTAAATTAAATAGTTCTCGTCGAGTAAATACTTTGACCAAAAGAAATTTAAAAAACTAACATGTAGTAATTAAGTTTACTTCAAACATGGGCAGATCATTCAGTGTTTTCTTTGAGAAGCACGAAAAAGCGTAGTTATTTTTAACTACATCGTAAAGTGAAAGGGCTGGACTTATTATTCCAATTGTGCTGTGCCGTAAAATACCAGGAAGTACAGCTAAACAACTAAAACTTTAATTTGATGAGATAAGATAAGCAGAAAATCTATATAATTATGTCGTAACTCATAATGAGTTCACACCGACTTATTCTACCCAAATTATGTGGTAAATATGGGTACATAGTAACATGTTCCGGAAATTACATACAAAATAATTCTACTATTTTGTAAAATTCATTTGTTTCAATATAAAGGTCATTCGTAACGAAGAATTCAATTACATGTTAATCTTTAATTTGCTAATTTTCTAAATTGACATTTCTCGTTAGCATCTTGTACATAATTAAAATCCGCTTGAATAGTTTATGATACAAAACGCCTTGTACTAAGTTTTTGCCATTTACTTTGCACAAAATGTTTGTAATCACTGTTCATAAATGCTACCCATTTTGTTTAGGTTTAAAATTAAAGAGCTGATTATGAGACATCATATAAACAGATTAGCATTATAAAAAAACGTTATCATTTAGATGTCAGCTTAGGTCAACTGTAAATCTCGAAGTGTTCAACCTTTCTGATAGAAGGGAATGTCTGCCCGATATATATATATATATATATATATATATATATATATGTGTGTTGTTTTTGAGGATTCCGCGGGTGTTGTATGTTACAAAGGTGTTCCGGGTATTGCTCCG
>JAHWXV010184064.1:0-12536 GCA_024586415.1 Phrixothrix hirtus
GTTCACGAAAAGGCTATGAAGGACACAAGAACCATAGGCACATACACACACACGCACGCACGCACGCACTCACGCACGCACGCACGGCGCATGTCGCACGAACGCACGCACGTACGCACCCACTTACGCGCGCACGCACGAACGAACGCGCGCACGCACACGCACGCACTCACGCACGCACGCACGCACGCACGCACGCTCGCACGCAAGCACGCATGCATATAAGCACGCACGCAAGCACGCACCTACGCACGCACGCGCGCACGCACACGTGCAAGCACGCACGCACGTACGCGTTCACGCAGGTATGCACGCACGCACACACGCACGCCCACGCACACGCACGTTTCCAAAAACATGATTTTCATACTCAGGGGATCTAAAAACGTGTATTTCCATTAAAATTTCGACATCGAAAACTTTGGTCGAAAACAATACTTTCTCTTTTACTTATATTTCATATAGGTAAGAGAAAGTAAAAAGGGCCATACTTTAGTGTTTCGCCCAATATTTCACATTTTTCTCAGAAGGCAACGAGATAAAGATTTGATTCGATATTAACGAAAATTCTTTTACCTCAAAACTCGTATTCAGATTTGTTCATAATGTGATATCGGCCCAAGATCACCTAGTGCCCAAATTATAATTCTTACAAATCAACAATATATGTAAACATTTATTTGTATTACGCGTTGTATAATATCAACAGATGTAAATAGAAATGGAAAGATAAAAACTTTGTTTAGTAAATAAATACCGCAATTAAATATACGAGGTTGCCTATAAAATTTGTGTAGAAGTTGAATAAACATTGTTATTGTACTATTAATTGGGTAATTCAACAGTATCCCCTTCAAAGTACCCTCCCCCCCCCACAAGTAATGTACACTTCTGCCAACGTTTTTTACACTGCTGAAAGCACCTCTTCAGTTCATCTTCGGTGATGTTCTTGAATTACCTCGTCGTTTCCTTTTTAATCGTTTCCACCGCACTCAAATGCCTACCTCGTACTAGCATCTTGCATTTAGGGAACAAAGAAAATCGCATGGAGCCAAGTCGGGCGTATATGGTGGGTGCTCCATCAATGTTGTTGAATTTTTGGCCAAAAACTCACGGACAACTAGTGATGAGTGCATTGACATGTTGTCATGATGCAAAATTCACAAATTGTTCCTCTACAAATCCGGGTGCACACGAAGAATTTGCGCGTTCAGCCTCTTTAGTACTTCAACGTAGAACTATCTATTCACTGTTGTTTGGCTCGGGGGAACAAACTTTTGATGCACAGTGCCCATGGAATCCAAAAAAACTCACCATTATCTTCACGTTGGATCTTGCTTTCTTCGATTTTTTTGTTCTTGTATCGCCAGGTTTTTTTCACTCCATGCTTTATGATTTCAATTCAGGATCGAACTCGTAAAACCACGACTCGTCTCCGATTATGATCTTGTCAAGAAAATACGTTCCTTGTTCTGCATCAATCCAGTCCTGGTATTATTGAATTCTTCGAATTTTCTGATCAACTGACAAAAGCTTAGGAACAATTTTCGCGCACAATTTCTTCACTCAGAATCGTGTGCTCTGCGTCTTTATTCAAATTCAGCTCTTCCGTTAGTATTCTAACAGTCTTTCGCCAATCTTGAAGCACGGCATTTTCTACGCGTCAGTTTTTGAAGTGGAAGATAGTCTTTCACGCACTCCTGACCTTCACGAAAGCGTTTCACCCACTTAAACACTGTTGGTTATTTAAAAGCATTGTCTCCATAAACTGTCCTTAAATCTTGAAAGATTTGGGGTCCATTCTTACCAAGTTTTGTGAGAAATTTGATGACGATGCACTGTTTCTTGCTACCGGAAATTTTCATGGCGACGGGATTCTAACCGGCCGGGCGTCTACTGGGGCCCAGTTAGGTTGTGACAAGAGTGGACGACGCTCTTTCAGGTCCCCACTCTCATTCTGCGAACAACAAGACGCGCATTATACGAATTTTCTAGACAAACCTCATATCTAAATTTACTTATACATAATTCACTTTTATTTTGTAATTTTTATAATGGAATTAAAGTTTACAACATTGCTTATTGGAGTAACATTTGATATTCTGCACATTATATAGCCTAAAAATACCTCAAAATCTAAAACCCTCATTTACATAGGTAAATACATTGAAAAGCTCCGTTTATAAGTCAAAATAGGTAATTTTCCATAACTACACCTACAGTAAACAAGAATTGAATAGACAATAATCTTAATCTCTCTACAAGGTATAAAATGAGTGATGTTTGTGTTGCCTATAAGAAGCAGGTAACATTCCCACAGTTCATGACGTTACAAATATAATTGAGTAGGTGCTATATAAAAAGCATGAAGGGCGTTAAAGAGAGATAATGTTAGGTACTTAAATACACCAGGTTATTACAAGACAACACATAGAGTTAAGCAAATTTTAATTGGTTATTTCGTAGTTAATTTATACACAAATGTCCATACTTTCTATTTATTAAAAGATGAGCCCTGGTCATCAATGTATGGTTAAAGAATAAATTGTCCCTAGTCAACTTAGCAATTATAATTTGACAATTGATATTTAAATAACGTAATATTTATAGGTTAATAATCAATAACGTTAGAAATTGTTATAATACAAATATAAGATTTCAATGCTTGTCGTGAAATTCCCTAAAATTTCTTTAATCGTTTTTAGAAGTGATATATGTTATAACCTTATATCTATCAACTTCGCGTTTTCAACGTTCGCTCTACAAGTAAATCAGCTAACGCGTCTGTTTGCGATATTTTCTACGTTCTCATAAAAAAAACATTGTTCTCCTAAACGGTACTTTAATGCAATTAAGAATAAACGTACGATGGTGATTTGATAAATGCACTGAATGCCATCTGTTATTCATTAGCAGTGTTGTACATTTTAGTCGTTAACGTAGTTTCACTTAACATATGAGCATATGTTAAATTACAATTCGATCTGTCAATTAATTCTTTGTTTATAAGTCATTCGAAGTCGACGTGTAAGTGCGTTGTTTTAAAATAGAAAATTAACATCATTCTGTAATTTAATTGCTTGTAAAAGAAGGTTTGAAGGCAATGAAAATTCATACTGAAATGGTAAATGTGTTAGGAGAATCTACGGCTTCAAAAAAAATGGTTTGTAAGTGAACATATGAGTTTCAACACGGCCACAAAAGCATTGAAAAATATTTCTGCAGTGAGTATCCAAAAATTACAACACCAGAAATCGTCAAACAAGTTTATGATATGGTACTAAATGACTAAAAAGTAAGTGTGTAAAATTGTTGAGGCCACAGGTATCTCAACAGATCGTCTGTGATATATTTTACATAAAGAACTATACATGAAAAAGATTTTCGTAAGAAGGGTGTCGTATTTATCAACAATTGACTTCGAACATATTCGATTGCGAGTTTTCCAGGAGTGTTTGAATATTTGAAGAAGAACAAAGATTTATAGCTAGGGGGAAAACATAAATTCATTACTTCATGTCAGAGACTAAAGAACAATCAAAACAGCAGACCGAGGCTGGTTTTTTTGCACCAAAGAATACAAAGTCGGTTTCATCGGCGGGGAACCTAATGGCGTATATTTTTTGAGATCCAGGGTGAATTTGAATGATTGATTGTCTTTAAAAAAGTGAAAAAATAGCCAGACAACATTATGCTAAACTTTTGTACCAACTAGAAAAAAGCCGGTATACAAAGTGTTGTGTTGATGGGAAAACTTAACGAATTAAAGTACGAATTATTATAACATCCACCCTATTGATCATATTTAGCTCCTTCCGACTTTCACCTGTTCCCAAATCTTAAAAAGTTCCTCGCTGGTGAGCTTTTTCGTTTAATAAAAAGCAATTGCTGTTGTCGGATAAGCGCACACGGTGTACTGTCTAAACCGTTGGAAATACTATCGGGATCGGGTAATTCCAAGGAAGGCTTAGATGCAGAAAACAGGGCAGACGGATAACGGTTTCAAACTTGGGCGACGCCATTAACTGAAACATGCAAAAAGGAAACAAAAAAGGTCCAATGATAGCGATGATGTCTCTAAAAGTTGAAGCGAAACAGGAGAAATACTCTAGACAGCCTTGAAGATACTTTTCATAGGTAAGGTTACAGTGTAAATAAGGTTTTGTACACCTTTACAAAAGGCGATTATTTAAACTTACATTTAATTATGGGATATAACCGCTCACTTTCAATGAGTCAATGGATCAATATGACAAATGTAAAATTCACATATAATTAAAAATCATGTATTAATCAATTCTTCTTAGGGATTGAATTGAACGTATGTTAATAAAGTACAATGGATAATTTGCATTTGATGAACCAACAGAGTATTTTCGATTTCACCTAATCTTATCAGGTCTAAATCAATTATATACATATAATCTAAGTTAAAGAAATGTTAGTAGCGTAACGTTATTGGAAATGATGATTATAACATATCCATTCGTACACAAATATTGCTCCTGGTGATGTTTAAGTGGATAAAAATAATGTTCAATCATAGGTAATTAAAATGATTATAGCGAAATCCGCTATGTACACAATTAATTATTGTAGGTTGTGAGCATAGGAACATTCTCGTTAACTGATTAAGTATCACAAAACTAATGCTAAATAATGTGTGATTTAATTATCTCTACGAGCGCAAACTACAGTTTAACAGACTGTACTTCATCCATCGAATTTAAAATACTTGCATGGCTGACGACTGCAAAAATAATAAAAGACAATCGGTACCTGGTTAAATTTCAAGAAGCAGCTTGATACCTTTATAGCATTAAGGTTATTTAACTGAAGCTACAGCTACAACAATTTACTATAGAACAAGTCTCAAAACAAAAGGGGCTTTAATTTAAGGTAATCATAGTAACATTTGTGTTTTAAACTGTTCCGGATAATTGGATAGATTTACAAATTTTTATTCCTAGTACGTAAAAGATAGATGCGTCACTTTTACTAATTAATTTTATTTTCTCTAAACAAAAGCAAACTCTCCTTATCGTCTAAAAAAATAAACTTACCTGTTATTGTTATACTGCTTCCGTAAATTTGAATTTAACTAATCGGCTTGACATAAAGCAAACATCAATACTACTTATGCACGCGGTGGAGCGAAGAAAATGAACCTTCTTGACATTGAATAAACGGAAAATAAGAAACCAACCTTTAGTTGTTCTAATCAATAATGTTTCTAAAAAGGGCATTGCATTGTTACATTCTTATTCATGTGTGATTTCAATACAATCCTCGAAAATATTTAGAATATCATTAATCACAAAATGGCAAATAAACTATAAATTAAAAGCGATATTCCAAAAAATCATTCATGACAATATCACTTAAAAAGCTATAGATAAGAGCATCCACAGGATTCATTCCAAAGGGAAGCAAAATTTCCAAGTTTGAATCAATTATGTAACGCTATCCGCTAATTTAAGTATCAGATATACATTATTGAATCTAGGGGGTGGCGGACAATTAACCGTTCTTACTCACTATAAGTTTAAAGTTTAGAGCTAATGTTATCTAATGAATACAAATTAAATTATAAATTCTACATCTTGTCTTTTAAATTTAAATAAACTTATAAAAAAAGCGATTTCTGTGAACGAAAGTTGCCAAATTTGTAAAAACATCAAGGCTTCGTTCACTTTCGTAGGCGGCTTTATTAGGCAGTTATATTCTTATGCCCTGATGAAGTTGAATTGATGATGATTAAGTTCGCTAAGAAAGCGGCCTAATTAAGCAACCAGTGAGGCAACTCCCATTTGTCTGTCTGATGAAGCTCCTAAGAAAAGTGAGCGGAAAGTTAACACTTAATTAAAATTCGCTGTTTGTTCCTAGAAGTCATTTTTTAACATTACTTCTGGTCACGAAAGCCTTTCTTTTTATTTTAAACAAATTTGTTTAGTTTATTCCAACAGATAGGGGAAACCTATATAAATTGGCCGATGCTATCGAAGCTGCGAAACCTCCCCCACCACCGCCCAAAAAAACTTTTTCACAAGCTATGGCTGAAATGCAACAACTACCTCTATAATTGGATATTTTATGTAACATTTAAAATATAAATACATGATATTTATAAAATATTGTTAATTTATTTTGAAGTTTTAGTAATTGTATAAAATGATTATTTTACAGGTCGACTAAAAAAACAATCCCACCAATGCGAGTGTTCTCTATTTAAGGTGATTTTACAATTTCACTTTGGTATTATTAATTCAATTAATGCAAACTTCTGGTTATAATTTAATTACATTTGTAATAGAATATGTAATTAATTTAATAATATATCAAAATTGAGATAATAACAAGCAAACATCTGAAACGCTCTCAACTGATCAGAGCGTCTCCGAATCGATGTTCCTAGTTGTTGCTCAATTAGAATTAGTTTTTATAATGTTAAATGTTTACTTGTCAATAATTTATTGTTTAAGTTGAAACATGTTAGATACGTGATATTAATTTAAAATCTAGTTAGAATTTGGAATTGCTTTTAGAATTTTCTTAAATAAGTCCTTCTGTACAATTGTAATTTACCGAGTATTCAGCATTTAAAGAAGTATTAAACAAGCCAATTATTATTCAATTTAATTTCATTTTCTAGTTTAGTCGAGCATGATCGACATTTTTAACAGTAGTAATGGAAACGTTCGAAGTGTATGTAACCCGTTGGTAACAGACTACCACAAAGCTAAAAGAATTTTGACTTCCAAAGCACGTTGTCGCAATAGAAAACTTTTAGTGAAATGCCTAACGTTGCTCTAAGCAGTGGCGTGGCCACGCCGCGCGTGAGTTCAGTCTTAAATGACAGATTTTAATGCGATGTCACCACATCAGGTTTTAATATTAACTTCATATTCGTAGGTGTTACCTAAAATATTTTCACTCAAAAATCAGACGTATAAAGCAGTAGTAGTAAAAGATTGCGTAAACCTTTCACGTGGCTATATTCAACGTAAACAAAATTTCCTCAACAATAAAAAATTGGTTAAATCTTAAATATTAGGCAAGGTCGATACGATATATAGATATATATGCACGAAGGTGAAATTTGGGTTAGTGTAAGCTTACTATCGTTTGTGCAGCGCCCTTCGTAAACCCGCCAGTTACATATTAATACTATTCTCAGCAAGAATAGGAAGTTGTGATAAAGATAAGAATTAGATTAAGTTTAGGTCTACATATAATTAACATCAGTTCTCACTATTTTCTAAATTATGTAAACATATATTACTCTACGATATTTAATAAATATTTAAAAGTTGTGAACTCCAATGTTTTGTTACTTTTTCCATTGTTAAATAAAAATAAAGTTTTTAAAAAGGAGTTTCGCCTTTTTACAAACGAAACTTGCCGCTTCGTTTTGGTTTGGTAAATTAATTGTTCGATTTACTTTCTTTTATTGCTTTGCCGTGATTGTGATTGTTATCGCCGCGGGTGGGTTTGATCTTGGGTTAATTAAATTGGAATTAATTTCTTTTCGTTAACTATAGCAAATGAGATGGGAACATAAATTATGGTTGCCTTAAGCAATTGAAGATGGATATATAAATTAGTATCGTCTGTCGCAAATACGGAAGGAGACTTGCGTTATCAAATAGCTAATTTTTGGCAACATGGATTGGAATAATTTCCGTTAAATAATCCAATTTAATCGTCTTCAATTTGGCGAAATTCTACATATGGCCTGCCAAGGACAACATGTGGGACTTGCCTTCTCACTTCGATCCGCGGAATAGAGTTCAGTTAAACCCTTCTAACCGTTTTACTTCGTTTTCGACCCGGGATGATAAAAATTAATCTAGCATTTCTTTACCATTTGAAATAATGTTACAATTCGAATCCTTGTAATAAATATACAGTATCGGTATATTTTAGCTCGTGGATCATAGATAAGTAACTTTACAACTTAACTTATTTGATATCTTACTGAAACAAATTTAGTTTGTCCGCAAAATTCAGAAACTTACTTTTAGATGAACTTAAATAATATTTTTCTTGATATCCATTTAAATTATTACTTTTTAATAACATAAGACAAATTAACGTAAATAGAGTAACTTTTGACTTGGTACATTTTGTTCTTGTTTTGCCTGACTTTCAAACAGTTTTACATTAAAAATGTTATCAGAAATTAGGAATAGAATTTAGCTTAATATTTACTAGTTTTTAGTTGAATTGTACGTACGAGGTATGACGTTAAAGTTTCATTTGCAAACGAAAGTTCAACGAATTTAAATTCTTTTATGTAATTGCAGCAAATATGGTATTTTATTTAAACTAAATAAGTACAAATTTTATTTAAACTAAATAATTATAAAACTTCTTTTGAACTATTTCACTTTAATATGTCTTGACCACATTATTTAACTTTTGGAGTAATTTATAGAATTTGTCAAGTTCTGATTTTGGGATATTTTTAACAATCAACAATTGTTCCTTTCTCCTCTAACGTAAGATGATGTATACCTAACACGTTAGCCATTTTGTCATTTCTACATTTCGTAAATTTGATTACTGTTTTTTTAATTCATGCTCTTGCTTCGACTGACGTTAATGGAGGGAGGTAACCTTGTGCTTTGTTCTTAAATATTCAGATTGTAATGAAATTTTCTTCAATACCAAAAATTATTCAAATTCCTAATTGATCTAGGAATTAAAAATAGTTTTTTTTTTATAGTTTACCCAAGCTAAGCTAATCGTAGAACTATAGATCCCTTCTTTGGGCCAAGAATGGTCCTGAAGTAGTGGGATTCGTACATGTCATTTACGCCACAAAAAATATTTCGATAACAGACAAATTTAATAGATATAATTACACATAATCATGAGAAATTTCAAATTTTGGTTAGTAAATTCTTATTTATAAAATTCTTACGGGTATTTAAATATGAATGTTTACTTTAATTTATCAACTGCACAATCAAAACGATTTAGAAATACACTAAATAGTTTTATCGTACTGAATCCATTAAATGCAACGTTAAATTTTAATCAATTTTTCTTTGTGACTCAATTAAACGGTAATCGATCAAATTATAAAAACAATCACTTAGCTTTTAAATCTGCAGGGATTGAGGCCTCCGGTTTCCGATGAAGCATCCCACCATCCATTTTGAACGACGGCTTCGGAAAAAATACAGAAGTTAATTAAATCTCCTGAAGAATCCTTGAGCGCCTTACTCAAAAACAACGAAATCAAAAGCCCATCTTAGATTCGATATTATCGATCGAAAATCCTAACCAACTAAGACGGGCTTTCCAGAAGTTAATAAACAAAATAATGTAACACGCCAATGTGTAACATTATTCTTTAAAGAACTTTATTCAATCCAAGACTTCCTATTAAGAGACATGGATGAATAATCCGTGAAGTAGTCACTTTCTTCCTTTAACCAAAAAATGGCGATTCCCGGCATGCACTGTTCTCCAAAAATCTACGCCTGCGCAAAAAAATTTAAAGAAGCGTTTAATGTGCAAAGGAAATTCCCAACGCGCTCTTATAAAATTGCATGAAATCTATACAAAATTAAATCCTTCAATATAAAATATATTTCCTAGATCTAAACCGAATTATAATATTTCCTGAAAAGAATAATACAGGAACAGGCTCAGGGAATTTAATGAATTTGAAAATACAATAATTTGAAATGAAGACCAGAAAGAATTTCTGAATAACAAAACAAGGTAACCAAACCTACATGAAATGTACTATCATGTGCAAAAATAAAAGGCAAGAAATTCAATTCGTAACAAGATGTGCTTTATTTTTAGGGACGCTTTTGTAACAATTTGTTATTTCAGTATAGTATCGGGTGACCTAGATCCCATTAAGGCAAACTTTTCATTTTTCAGTTTGATAATTTGGTGTGTCGAAGAGATAAAATTCGCTGTTAGTCTGTAAATACCTTTGTTATGAGTTGGAGCTCACTATAATATCGCGTGGCCTAGATTCCGTTAATGTAAACTTTCATTTAATCTAGTTTGACAACTTGGTGTCTCGAAAGAGATAAAATTTACTGTTAGCTTGTAAGTAAATTTGTTGTGAGTTGGAGCTCACTGTGACATTGGTGGCCTAGATCCTGTTAAGACAAAATTTCATTTAACCCAGATTGATGTTTTGGTGTTTTGAAGGAGAAACATTTATAATTAATTACTAAGTGACGTTGTTATTCTATGTTTATTGCCCGACATTGCAGAAAGTAAATTGCCTTAAGTTTTTAAAAGAGTGAAAATAATTGCAATCTTAAATCCTGGTAAAATAGCAAATGATCCAGCCAGTTATAGACCAATTAGTCTTTTATCTGTTACATATAAACTTCTAGAACGACTTTTGTACAATAGAATATATCCAGTTATTGAAAATTGTTACCTGTAGAGCAAGTGGGTTTTCGCAGTTTAAGAAGTTGCTGTAATCAAATTTCAGCATTGGCAAGTCATATAGAAGCAGGTTTTGAAAGACAGTTAAAAACTGAAGTCGTTTTTGTTGATGTAACTTCTGTAACTTTGGAAGGATAGCCTAATTCATAAACTTTACCATGCAATATCGTATGGGAGAGTGCTTAAATTATTAGAAAATATGCTTTTTAATCGAATGTTTAGAGTATTTGTAGGAGATAAAAGCAGTAAGTTCAGAAAATTAAACAATGGTCTCCCACAAGGTTCTGTTTTGGCGCCAAGACTTTTTAATTTGTACATAAGCGATATACCTGAACCAAAAGGGCGTAAATTCATTTATGCAGTTGACAGCTTTATCTGCACAAAAGCTAGATTTCACTGATATTGAAATGAACCTTAATCAAGATTTGAAGGGTTTATGTGGATATTTCAAAAAATGGCGTCTTTTCCCTAGTACCCAAAAAACTGTAGTTACTTGTTTTAATTTAAACAATCATCAAAAAAATTGTATCTTAAAAATGCAAATGAATAATAACTCAATAGAACAAATTTAATCCAACATATCTTGGTGTTATTTTGGATGCTTCGTTGTCATATAATCAACACATTGAGAAATTAAGAAAAAAATGAAAATACGTAACAACATAATACAAAGATTAGCTGGATGAAGCTAGAGAGCGAATTTAGAAACAGTACGTACCGTTGTTTCGGTATTAATTTTATCTACAACAGAATAATGCTGCCCAGTCTGGATGAATTCAGCTCATGTAAGACAAATTGATGCTCAGTAAAATACGCCCATGAGGATTATTTCTGAAACTCGTAAGTCAACACCTACTCCTTGGTTGCCAGTTTTGTCCAACATTGTTCCTTCATACATTCGTCGAAAGGCTGCCATGAGAAGAGAATGGGACAAATATATCAAGTCGCCAGATAGGTATCTTATTTCGATTGATCTGCAGCATCCACAAATTAAAAGATCGAAATCCCGTGAACCTATTTGGCGTGAAAACTTCTTATTATAAGATTTTTCACAAAACGAGTCTTGGAAGCAAGAATTGTCTTCCACTGATGTTCTAAATTAATAATTAATAGAAGACCCTAGTAAAATCATACCTGGATTTAATCTACCAAAAAAAATGGATGTAAATTAAATCGGATTACAACAGGTCATGCACGGGTTAATTCTATGTTATATCACTGGAATGAAGTAACTAGTCCAGAATGTCATTGCAAAAAGGGGATTGAAACAGTAGATCATATTGTAAACAAATGCTCTTTTACTAAGTTTGATTATGGATGTATTGGTTTCCATAACGTTATACTAGAGTCCATTAACTGGTTACAAAATATGAAAGACTTGTGATTTCATCTAGTAAGGTTGTTTTTTCCAAGGTTTTTTTCCTTACGCTTGCACCAAATGGTGGATGAAAATCTAATTATATTTGTAATTTCACCTGTCCTTATATTTTTCCTTACTCTTGCACCAAATGGTGAGTGAAAAGTCTGTTATTTAAAATTACTTACATACGTATTAACTGGTTATTTCATATAAAAGACCGAGATTTTACTTAGTAAGGTTATTTTTCAAGTTTTATTTCCTTACTCTTGCACCAAATGGTGGGTAAAAACATCACGGCACACATGTTTAAGCCGGAATTAACTTTTACATTGGGTTTATTTATTTAATTGTTGAATAGATAATGCATGTTAGGTCGTCGGTGTGAAACTTGCAAATTACGCAGGCTGATCAATTACCTCGTATAAAAATGCCTATTAAAAATTGTGACGTTTCAGTCCTTACTGAACGGCATAAGAAGAATTTAAGAACTTGCGTTCTACCCGGTGGTAGCTCTTAGTCGTGAGGGGTGGTTCTTTATGTAGTTGATAATCCGGCTTTGACGATTCGGACGTCCTGGATGACGTGGGAAAGGTTTTCTTACGAGGGACATCGTTTACACTAAATGACGTCGCTCAAACTTCGGTCTCAAAACGAACTTTGATTTAATGTTTGGTTCAGTCAACGGCGGAATTGAAAGGTCAGGTGGTTATATTAATTTATTGACAAAATAAATAAATGATTTTCACAG
>JAHWXV010184112.1:0-19739 GCA_024586415.1 Phrixothrix hirtus
ATATATATATATATATATATATATATATATATATATATATATATATATATATATTGACATTGCAATAACGCCATTTGTAGGCAAATAGTAGTGAAGCACAAAAATAATGCGATAAAAAAAGGATACCTTGGTTTAGTTGTCACTTTACCGGACTGTTTGGTGTTCAACCCTCAAAATCGTCCATCGTGATTCCATTTTTAAGATTCCTGCACCATACAGGAGGAGCTCATAGGCCCAAAGAAGCTGCACCCGGAGTGGGAAAAGCAGGTAAATTCCCAGAAAGTTGCCAATCAATCTTTCCGGCCAGGTGATCCGACACTACACGCGGAAACCTTTTACACTACCCGGACACTTCAAAAGAAAAGAAAATCACTCGTACGGTTAATCCGAATATTCATGACCTGCGTGTATTTCTAACTGTCAAAAACGCGTTGATCTCGCGACACGTTATCGCTAACAAAACCTTTGACATCCAATATCGTGGAAATCATTACACAATTTTCCAAACGGTATGGGGAATAGAAAAGCTCGCCTCTCGCGTTTTTATCCGAACCGAGCACCGCCAAAACAAACCTTTCTACTTACTTAATTATTTTTAATTGTTTTTTTAATGTATTTTTGTTATCTCCCGTCCAGCTAACCACACCGTTACTAGGGAACACACGGCGGCAAATTTAAAAAAAAATGTTCATCAGGTGAAGACCGCCAACAAAATCTGACAAAACATTAAATATAAAATGAATGTATCGAACTAAATTTGCTAAAGAAGGTTTAATAATGTTACAAAATTTGGAAAGATCCTTTTGAAACTACTATACTTTTACTTCTTTTACAAGTTCGACTTATATTGTTAAGATTAAGCGTCATGCGCTTTATTTCTAGTTGTAACTTTGCTTATTAAGCATAAATGTAGATATTTTCTTATATGAATGTACTCCATCTTCTCAATCATAAAAATAATTTATTTTTGTTTCAGTTAATCCTAACAGGACTCTGTGTAATAAGCCTAGCCAGAAGAAAAAACCGTTGTAGTTATTTGGTACGTATAAGATCTAGTCAAATTTAAAGTAACTACAAAGAAGTACTTCGATTTCAGATAAAAGTTTGTGGTTTGTGTTGTTTAGTGTGTGCGTTAACATGCATTCTTGTGACAATTACTACAACAGTGATACATATGAACCGATTACAAACTTTACGAGAGTGCGTTTATACTCAAAAGACGCGTACTTGTACATGTTATTCAGTTTTACTTGAAGCACATGCGTCAACAGATGAAGGTATTGCCCAATTTTTATTTTAAATAAGGTTTATTCGTAAATGCGAGGTTCGTTATAATGACGTGTTATTTTGTAAAACAGAAAATTTTATAAAAATTAACCAAAAACTGCATCCCCTTTTCATTAAATCAGTTGTTTATAAAAAAATAACATATGTATGTACGCTTAACAACAAGAAGTACATTCACAGTTGGAAAGTAAACTATCTTGAACCGTAACAACCATACTCTACCTGTAATCAAAAATTACCAAATCAGAATTCAGAGCCGCATTTGGTGCAGTAAACATACTCAACGTAATTTAAAAGCTTTGGTTTTTACATTAGCTTTTATAAAACAAAATAAAAGCAGTAATATAATTTTGATCAATAATGCATTTTTCTAAACTGCATAATTAATTTATATACCCATAAAATATAACATGGATGTATATGGATATCTTTATTTATATCAGGACTAAATAGCCGAGGTTACTCGGCTTACTTGATTACTTCTCTTCTCTTGTGGAAATATTTTACAAGAACAGTACGAACCATTATGATGTTAAGTTCTATACATGCGCAAAATTTCATATAAATATTTTAATCCGTCCCAAAGTAGTAGAGGGAACATATAGACAAGATAATTTAATGATAAAATCGTGCTTTCTCGATGTTTTAAGACATTTTCAATTATTTTTAGCAAAAAGGTGTTATTTTAAAATGTTTTGCTGATGAAATATTTCCGATCACAATAACCATGAACGTTGTCCGATTTACAAGAGTTAACTTAGTGATAAACGGCACATGTAAAATATTAATTAATCACCAAATAAATTAAACAGTGAATTATTAAATGGTAAGGAAGATATTATATAAGCAAAATTGAATCCGTAAAACTTTTGGAGCTTAAAAATTATTGAAAATGATCTAAAATAAGTGACGTAATTTTAATAAGTTTTACGCGAAAATACACAAAAAAAGTAGAGTAACGGCGAATAAAGCTACTACCATAGTTGACGTTAATACATTCACACAGTGAAGGTTTAAATCTGTACAGATAACAGCGATCATAAATAAATCTATCAGTAAACTTAAATTAAGCTAAAGAATATTAATAAACTGGCTAATACGTTTTCAAAATATTACATCTCGAAATAAAATAACTAATTTAAATTCAAGCATCAAGTAGCATATAAGTTCATTAATTAAGAATTACATTCGTTTTTCAATACTATCTTCATAATTACAAATCGAAAGTTGAAAACATCATTTTGCATGATAGAATTCAATAGGCAGTTGAATATTTTAGTCGCGTTGAATTTCTACATAGATACGATGTATTAATGAATATTAAAATAGTAATTAGTTATAATAATGGAAAATAAAAGTGTAGGATGACCATTGGTTGATCACATGTAAGATCTAGCTAGGATGCCAAAAATGATTTTTCTGAAATATAAAGGCGTACAGTGGTCGAAACCAGGATCAGAAA
Organism: Phrixothrix hirtus; assembly: GCA_024586415.1. Classification (NCBI taxonomy): domain Eukaryota; kingdom Metazoa; phylum Arthropoda; class Insecta; order Coleoptera; family Phengodidae; genus Phrixothrix; species Phrixothrix hirtus. The sequence continues at coordinate 2,750 of JAHWXV010184112.1, forward strand.
TCAGATACCACCATCGTGAAACACTCTAGTAGATAGGCTCTCTATATCTATAACTGCGGCAACTAAGTTCATTCCTATCAAACTATCCTCGACTAATATATAGTTTTGATAGCATAAAGATGGGAATAAGCGTAAAGGAAAAAACTAAAGAAAAGAGCTGTAAAAACGAATAAATCTATCAGGAAGACAGTTATCAAATACCAGATATTACTGTAATGTGGATCCATCTTGGTTAATAATAATTGGTTACAACTGGAGTTGGTTAATTGTTTAAATTAATTGAAATAGAAATGCCTCTCAACAAATTCTGTTAACTTTTACCGGATATTATACCTTACACATTTATGATTTTAGGCCCCCAATACAATAATCTATAAAGCAAGTTTCACTAGCAGATTTAAAAATGAATAAAATGAAGTTTGTCAGTGTATGTAGGTATCAAAAATCTTATTAGTCGACAAGGCCAAACATTTTTATCAAACACTGCACATGTAGAAACTTCACAAATAAAGGACCGTTATTTATGTTTAATTTAATATCTAAGGAATATTTCACCCATTTAGTTAGGATACAGTTTTATATACATAGGTAAATGTAATTAAACAAATTATAATATCCACTGACGTACCAAGAAAAATTGAAATTTTGTGATACCAAAGGCTAATAAATGACTATTTAATTTTGGTACCGAAAGGCCAATTGTGAACTAGATTTCCGGACGAGTCATAGTTCGTTCGATAGGTTTTCGTCAATGGATCTTCGTTTTTGAAAAATTTTGATGTAAATTTATGCTCGCGGAGTTGTGTCGCCTATAAACCGGAATGGAACCCTTTGTGTATTACACAAACATCCTGGCCGAGAGGACTAGGGCACTCCCTCGGACGCTTTGTGCGCTGGGGCCGAGCGTTCGAATCTCCTCGAAACTTTCCCGTTTTATATTTTTTTTTCTCTTACTATAAAAGCATATAATTAATATTTTTGTAAAACGGTATTGCTTCTTTGTTAAACTGACTTTATTTTTCTGGTTAATTAATGTGAAACATTTTAAAATACATGAACATAATTGTAGACCTTTAATTTGTAAACCTTTTAAAACATGTAGACACTATTAAACAATGATAGTTTTTGTAAAAATATATTTTTAACCTCGGGCATTAATAAAAATTTTAATAAATATGGCGAATTATATTCGGCTGTTACATTACCATAACTTCTCCAAATTAACTATAAAAATAAAGCCAGTTTAACAAAGAAGTAATAAGGTTTTACAAAAATATTAATTATACAGGGTGTTATGGGAATTGGTCTTTTATTAAAATGTCTTATAGTACTCCATAGCAACTTTTGTTAATGAAGTATAGGTCAAAACTTAAGTTAATGTGAATAAAATGAGTGCCACACTTTTTGAGAACTGCTAGCATATCCATTCATAACTTTATCACAACCAGTATGACATCACCGCATAAAAAGATCGTATTATAACATTACAATTTTTTGTTTGTAAATAACCACCAAGAAAGAAATCCGACACCGACGAACATGTAAAACCGCTGTGTTTTAATAAAAGGGCAATGTATTTCATATAAATTTAAATCTATATGCAGATTACAACGATTGGGACGTCTGTTAGAGAATGTATTGCATTTTTTGTGTGAAAATTGCAAATTGTTATAAATTGGTTTTATGATTTTGTGTTCGTATTTGTTCCATTTGTAGTATAGTATTTAATATCTAGTTTTTAATTTGTAGGTACTTGAATGTAGTTGAACTTTGTTGTTTAAGATATTGACTGCAGCCAATGGTTCGGGTAGGCGAAGAACCTTGTGATTTATTGCTTTGAGATAATACAATAAAACAATTTCTTTTTATTTCTTTCTGGAGCAAGTTACCACTCATCACGTGGATTAATGCAACGCTAGTTTATGCAACACGAAATCTGAACGTCTTTGTTACAGTATAAACTCAATAACACACATAAATAGACTTTATTTACAATTTGTTGAGTATTTTTGCAGGTTTAATGACATATAGATACACATACTGTAACAAAGCTAACGGTAATTTTTTGGAAAATTAAGCAATGCAATAATTTTCGAAAATTACTAAACGTTTGAACTAACAAATGTACAATAAATGTTACGTGAAAAATATCTAGGTCATAAATGTATTATTTACGTGCTTAAAATAGGACAGTTATTATTGCGTAATACTTACAAAATGAATAAATGCACTTTAAATGTAAATCAAATTCATCCTAAATGTAACAAAAATAAAAAAGTTAAGATAGTTATGTATCATCAATATTTTACAATAAACCATCACAAATCTAAAGAACACTTGATGTATTACGTAGTAACGACGTTTGCGGCCCGCAATTCCTGCAGCGCCAAACATTGCGGCACTCATTTTCAATTGATTTATCCACGTTATCTTTGAGTTTTGACCTAAGGTTAATTATCAAAATTTGCTTATTTTATAAAGCTCTATATGCCATTTTAATAAAGGACTCAATTTCCATAACACCCTGTACGTTTTATAGTAAGAGAAAATAAAAAAATGAATATAAAACGGGAAATCGTCGGCGTGACTTGAAGATTCAATCCCGGTGCAAAACGCGTCCTCTTAGCCACGGAGTTTCTGTGTTACAAGGCGTCACAACTTATTAATGGCACAACATTACGAGCACAAATTTACAGCGAAATTTCTCAAAATCGAACACCCATTGACGCAAATCTTGTAGGGTTTTTATAGTGCTTATAAACACTATTAAACTAACTATGACTCGTCTGGAAATCGAGTTCACAATTGGCGGCATCTTCTTGTGAGTCGTAATGCCACATTTGACACTTATAGTTTTTATTGAGTTTTTCGGATGGAGTTTTTCTTTAGATTTCTTGTTCTTGTCAATTAACATCTTTTTGATTGTTATTCTTCTGCTTCATGTATTTGGAAAGTGTGCGATAATGGCGAAATGTTCACTAATCGAGCAAATTCGAAAGAGATCTAATTGTTGGCTTGCGAAAAAATTCTTTCTTAGGGAAATTGTAAAACATCTTAACCAAAACCAAACTCCCATTGCGTGATGTTATCAAGAATTGACTAGGTAAGCCTAAGAAAGCCGTAAAAAGGCAACGGGAGATCTAATACAAGCAAATTAGATGGAATAGTGTCGAGATTGGATAACGGTATTTTGGAAGCTATCCTCCGGTATGTTTTAGTAATGAAAGTCGTTCTGTAATATTTCGAACTGTTTATCTGGGGATCCAGTTTTTCAGCTTAGTGTTATATCGATCACAGCTTGTGTTATCTTTAAGTCCTAAGTATGGGACGCAACGTTTGGGCGGTGTAGGCTAAGATTGAATTGGTACCTTAAGTGTCAGGGAGTGATAGTGACGGTAGCCGTCTTCGGATTCAAAAGAAACGTCGAAAATAATGCGATCCTCAATTCCTTGTTGAAATGTCTGTGCACAGAAGTGTGGAGGTATTTATTACTCTTGGAAGTTGGTTTCCATTCACTTAGATAACTCAGTAGTAAATTATTTTCTTCTTGCAGCGACTGAGCAACCCACTTTTCTATTAAAGTAGTGCCATTTTCCACGGTACATGAGCTTTAAACTTTTTTCATTGACTTAATGCTGTAATCGTATCCCCTGTTTTGCCGCCATTTGAGAATGTTCGGGCTATGAATCTAGGTAAACCTTCGCAAACGCTCAAATATCTTGAATAAGAATAACAAGTTGCTTGAGGCAATACATTAAGAAGATATAAACTACCTACTGTGTAAATAATAATTTGGGCAAGAGATTCGCACTCCTATATACGAACGTAACTCAAATATGACCTTTATTAAAATAAAAATTTTAAAACAACCAAAGCATTAATTTTCGACGTTATCTCCTAAGCCGATGCACTTTTGCCATCTTCTTATGAGCTTTAGAATACCCTCAGAATAAATAATTCTTAGTTGCGTATGCAGCCAGCTTTGTAAATCTTTGTTTTCAAATCGGATGCCTCTTAAATCTTCTTTATTGAACCCAAAGAAATAGAAATCTCACGGCTGCAAGTCTGGGTTATATTGAAGCAGATAGAGTATTCCTTATTGCATTTTGCCCAAGTTTATTGAATCAATTGAGCAGAATGTGGCCAAGAATTATCATGAATAAGTATCACGCTTCTTCCTGGTGAATTAATTCCGTCGCCTGTCACGGTCCAATTTGGTACGAGGCCGGACCACGTTTTCAGGACGGAACCGACGTTAACAGAGAGTCACAGCTAAACTACGGCGGGGTGAAGGGGGGTTGAAACTACCGACAGAAGTCGTTGTTAACATTTCTGTTCTGTGGGCGCAAGAGGGGGGGCGTAGGAAGAAGCGGCTTCCTACTGAAGTATACAAGTCAGTTGAGCGACACTGTCGCTGCCAGCGGTAGGATACACCCGAAAGGCAATAACCAGCGAGATAGGACTGGTCGTCCGCGTTTATCTACCAAGAAAACAGTGGGTACATCACTTGGAAGGACAGGCACCGCCCCACGAACTCTGAGGTCTCGCAGGTTTTACTCGGACCTACTCCCTATTTTATAGGTTTCACAGGTGGTTCTTGAAAACTAAATTAAGTCAAAATAAAAAACCAAATGCTGGTGGCATTTAGTCATATAATTAGTTCAAACCAAGCTAAATATCACAAACTATGACGATTATATTTCATATAAATCTTCTCGTAAAATAAAGAATCGAGGTATTACACTAACAGAATTAGGATTATACCTAATGTTCTCGATAAATTGAGTCACAATGACAATCTCTAATACGGGGATAATTTGCACATTTGAGAATTATTATTAACCGACCCAAAATGTCACAGACACCGGTGTTTATGGTGTCGGTATCACGATCCCCCTTTGACTAAATTTAACTGTGCAGGTACATAACAAATATCTTTTATAATACAAAGGTTATGTTAGTGAAACTGCTAAATTAATAAACTTCATGGATCACCATCGATGCCCGAGAGGTATGCATCGAGCTTCCGTCAGGTATACACGTGTTTTGCGGTAGCTCTTGTATATTCTTCAGATACTGTAACATAGGCCCATTCAGCTTGGTGCGGTAAGTCGGTTGCAGTATCTAACTCAATTAATAGGTACGTGATAGTGCGCAAATATTTTATTTGCGTGTTTGATTGTGCCTCTACCTCCTTATCGCGATGATGCATGCGATTAGCGACTCGCAAAGAGAAGCCACTCTTGGCGCTTTAAAAGTAATTGCAAACTTCAACACCTTAGAAGATCCCCCCTGAAAAAGTGTTTTTCGGCTCTGCCATCTTGATAACAGTCCCTCAAAAGCTGATAAACGCATTGAGAAGAGACTTGGATGAAACAGAAGTCCTCGCAAAAGCTATCATAAAAGCTGACAACGATGCACTTGAAAACATTGATAAACTCGCCCTGTTGAAGTACACAGGAGAATCCGCCAGGAAGTTGGTAACCAATACTCTTGACTACACAACTTCCGAAGAAGAAGATACGCAAGAAGATCAAAAGGGATTCACACAACAAAAGGGAAAGAAGAGAAAATCCCGAAGACAGGCTGCAGCAGAACCAGCAGCTAAACTCCCGGTTAGCAATAGATGCGAGCCTCTCGCCGAAAATGAAGACGTTCCAGCTGGCAAACACCAAAGCGAGCAAGTTCCGCCCATATTGCTGTGCGATAAGTCCCGCTGGATCCAGATGAGCGAAGTGGTAATGAAGGTCAAAGAAGTCAAGAATACGGCACTTGGCATAACAATCCACCTCCAAGGCGAAGATGGCCATCTAATGGTCGTCAATTATCTCAAGGAAAGAGAAATCTTTTTCCACGCCCATCTCTTCAACAAAAAGAAGCCTCTGCGGGTGGTCATCCGTGACCTCCCACAGGAAATCGCAAATGAGGAGATAAGAGATGACCTCAAACGACAAGGCTTCCCCGTGCTATCGGTACGTAGGATGCACAGGGGACCTGAAAATATCCCCATGCCGCTAAACCACTTGGAGGTGGAAAAATCTCCGGCGGATAAAGAAATCTTCAAAGTGAAGGAAGTGCTATGCCTTCATGTAACTATGGAGATGCCGAGAAGAACGAAGAACGCGGTGCAGTGCCCAAGTGCCAAAAGTTCGGGCACACTCAACAACGATGTACCGCGGCACCAAAATGTGTAAAGTGCATTGCAAATCACGGCACCGCGAAGTGCGAAAACCGTTGCAAAGAGCCCGAGAAATGCGCAAACTGCAGCGATGGGCACATAGCAAGCTACAAGGGCTTCCCATGCCATCCTAAGCCACCTGCAGCACCGTTTCAGAGAATGGGCGTATCATGCGCCGCAGGAGTAAGGGGGAGGAGCCCCAAACCTCAATTCCAACTTCAACGAAATCAAACTTCAACAAGCTTTTAGTCCTAGAAAAGCTGATGCAGGTCGGACGTCTCCTTATGGAAGCCGCGAAGGTGTGTGGTACAATCTCCGAGTGCATAGCAAAGATTATGCTATGGCTGCCAGAAATACTTGCTATATTTAAAAAATAATTACAACAATGGAACCACGCTCCACCTACAATGGGCATCCGGCACATGTACCGGCGACAGAATTCGCTTATAAAAAATGCTAAACAGCTCCGTTGGAGATTATAAGAAATGATTCTTGGGGCTCCGATAAATCACTGATATATTGGATATAGGGCCCCTAACGAAATCTGCCATTGAAAACAGATTCGCAATAGTTAATACAGTAAAATAATTTACTAAGACAAGGCTTTCTCCTTTTCTTTGTAAGGAACAATTCTACAAAAGGGGGCGTACAGCACTGGGAGGGTCCGTAAATGCTACAGGCTTCAACACACACCTTCCGATAAATGTAAGAGACACTTATATGATTTGCTACACATTAGGAAGCGAGAGGTGGGTCTGCTGCTGGAAAATATGCTTGTCCTTATCCCGGTCCAAGCCGGGGAGGTCCACTATCGACCTCCGAGCCTACAGGCGTGACTTTGATCCCTTCGGGAGGTTATTTCCAGGCAAAACACATTGCAAGGCGAAACACTGTTCACCCTAAGCTCGGTAAAAACAATCTTTTTACTTCCGTCTCGAACTCCGCTAACCGTCGACGTCCCGTCACACAACATCCGTACGCAACGAGTCTGTTAATACACTCGGATAACACGTTACTCTGTCTGCCCACCGATTTCCAATTTACGACTTTCGCCCATATTCCGCCAGCGCGTAGTCTATTTGGTGCAGTTTCAGAATGGTTTATCTCGAGAAACGTCAAAAAAATGACCAGCCTAAATTAATTCATTCATTTCTCCAATCCTCATCTTTCCGTTTCTATGACAAAAAAAACGTTTTTTTTCAATGGAAAAAAAACTGGCTGCTCTGATCCCAAAATCAAGGCAACTAATCCTAACATGCCTTCATTGAAAAGCGGATTTAGCCTTTTCCGCTAAACGCTAGAAGTATTAAAGGGCATTAATTGTACTCTGCACATAACACCTCCATGTTTCAAAGCACTTTCCCTTCTGCATAAACCACTCCGACCTTTTTAGGACTATGTAAAGTTTTGTGTCGCCATCCCATACCTACCTTAATAAATTCTAGAATAAAATAATGAGCCCAGATATTGCTACAAATGGCCATTTTTCTTAGAAAAGCTACTCCTTAATGAAATCGATTCAACAGGTGTGTTGATACTTGAACCCATTAATATTTTTATTTCACACTAAGCAGCATACATGTTCCTGTAATTCGACTCTGTGACTAATATGTCCAATGCTAGTTTGTAATGTTTTTGCCATATCACGTACGAAAACGGATAAGCTAATCAATTTGCTGAATATTCTTAGGAGTGACTGATGGTTGTGGAGACCTTGCGTTCTCGTCTTTTTCGAAAACTTTTACACTATTAAATGACTTGGGTCTTTGAACGGATATTTTTTCCAAATTTTTGACGAAATCTTATCAAATTGTCAGTTGATTTAACAGTTTCGTTGCAAATCAATTACTCAAGAGAAGTATGGACTTTTGGGCTCAGATATTGTTGTAAACAATAAAAACAAATTACCACCGTTATAATAGATCAGAGGCCTTTTGGATTGTATAACTCATTGTTGCATAACGATGCTTCAATGTGTAATGAGAACAAGGATCCGGGTCATATTTGAACTACTGTCATTATTATAAAATAATGAAAACAAGTAGGTGTCACGACTAGAATTTGCAGTGCTTAATCTGTTTCGGGGTTTTTTCCAGCTCACCAGAAACATATAGCTCTTGACAAGTCAGTCAACAATTCTAGTCATTTTTGTACAATATTTGAAATAATGAACTTCCATTAGATTAAAATTTTCCGTAACTTACTTTAAAATATTTTATTTCCTAATATACGATTATATTGGCATTGTTTTAATAGCAGCAATTACCAAGTAACGGTGATATGAAAGAAACACGTTATTATAGCGATCTTAGTATATACAAAACCTCTGTTAATAATATTCGCTTAATATGAAACTATAGTATACGTCTCACAAGAAGGTACATAAGAAAAATGCGATTTGATTACATTCAATAAGTTTAATAACTGTAAATTACTTTTATTTATGTGTCTTTGTGAGGCGATTACTTAGAGTATTAGTAAAAGTCTTAATTGAATTTTATTTTGTTTTCAGGAATGCGTTTTGTATTTGATTCAACACCAGACTGTGAAGTTATTCATGGAGCTTTATATTCGTGCCTACGAGCAATGTTTGGTTTATCTGTTAGCGGTATATTGGTGTGCATATTTTCGTGCATGCTTGTATATCAGCTATTAAGGTATTTAAATTATTTTATCTTTTAATATTAGGTATTTGGCTTCATCAAATAATTTGTCATATGTTTAAGTAAGACTTGTAAATTATATTTTAATGCGAGTTGCTGCTATATTACTATATTCAATATAATATTTTGCTGAAGAAATTTATGATGACACTATTTCCTATCACTAAAGTAAGTTAACTAAAAGTAGCCTTTTTTAACTAAAGATAACAACCGCTTATGGTTTGTTAATACATGTGTTAAATATCTGAAAGGATTCAAAAATGTAATTTTAAGAGTAATTCGTAAAATAATCAAATTAAAATAAAGTTTGGAATTTAATGTAGCAGAACGTTGGACTGTCGTGGTATCTATTAACCAATAAATATTTCACTTAGGAATACTGTTTATAGTAAACAAAATACAAATGGAGTCGTTTAAATAGGTGGATCCCACAAAATTGTATAGTCTACAAGAATCTATCTTTCAACTCAACCCTTCAAAATAAAAGGTTTTGTGGCATTAAGTTGAGTGGTAAACTGATGAGTGATAATGTCGAAAGAATCTACAATGCTTAAATATATTAGTCAGTAAAAAGGCCACTTATAATAGGATTAAAATAATACAGTGAGAAATTTAAAACCGACCCGTTACAAAATCACATTTTGTGAATGCGAGACATAACAACAATGAAGTAAAAATAAATAAAAGTTGTAAAACTTTTTAATGGTAATTTTTAGGCTTACATTTTTTCTTACACTTGAGGAATCACTCATGCAAAAAAGTTACATCACTTGCCTGTCCCGCGCTTTGAATGTTCGCATTCAGTTAATCCAAAGTGTGAGAATTTATGTCACCGCTTCAAAAAGTTTTACAAATAAAAATTGCATGTACAAGGGGCGTTCAATGTATTCTCGGTATAGGCATGAAGGAAAAAGCAGAAAATTCTGAATAAATTTTATTTTTAAATGTAGTCCCCCATAACCTCAATACACTTGTTTGATCGGGAAACTAACTTTTCAATACCCTGTAAAAAATAATTTTCATCTTTGTCCGAAAAATATGCGTTAATTGCCGCCTTCGGCTCTTCATCATTGGAAAAACGCTTTCCATGAAGATCTTTCTTGAGGTTGAGGAACAGAAAGTAATCACTGGGGGTCAGGTCGGGGCTGCAGGGTGGATGGTTGATTTTTTCAAAACCACAGTTTCGCACACTAGCTTGGCCTTGAACCGGTGCGTTTTTGTGGAGAAGCAACACACCTGAAGTCAATTTTCCACGCATTTTCTCTTTAATTGCTTCCCTCAAATTACACAGAGTGTTTGCGTAAGATGCAGCAGTAATACTATGACCTTCCTCTGTGTACTCAATCAGTAAAATTCGCTTTGAGTCCCAAAAATAGTGTGGCTATGAATTTTCCCGCCGATGGAGTGACTTTGAACTCCTTTGGTGGCTGTGCTCCTTTTTTATGCAACTGCTTGGACTTCTGCTTGCTCTCAGGATCATAATGATGAACCCACGTTTCATCTTCGGTAACAATCCGGTCGAAAATACTAGGCGGATTTTCACCACATAGCTTCAAAAACTCCCGACAGCACTCGACTCGTACTTGTTTCTGAGCCGCGGTGAGCATTCGCGGCACCCATCTTGCACTGACTTTTGACAGGTTAAGATGGTCATGAAGGATAGTGCGAATGATACCCACGGATAGCTTAGTCATTTCTACTAACATTTTGACCTTTATATGGGCATCTTCAACTACAAGTTCTCAACAAATTTCATGTTTCTCTCAGTAGTGGCACTAACCGGCCCGCCAACACGGGGATCGTCTTCAATGCTTTCTCTACCCCATTTATTAAACTCACTTAACCACTTTTGAACGGGGGGTAATGAAGGAACAAAATCTTGATAAACAACTACCATCTCTTCGTGGATGATTTTTTGGGGTTTTCCTTGTTTTGTAAGGAGTTTTATCACAGCGCGATGCTCGATTTTACTCCAGGGATATCTAGAACAATAATGATAATAATGAATTGAAAATTTTGTATTTATACCCTCAGGGAGTGTCATTTGCCATTGAGATAATTTAACAACCTTTATGTCTGCTAAATCGACCCGATACCGGGACTACATTGAACTCCCCTCGTATACAAATATTTGCTGGTAATTCGTTCTTCTGTAAAATATTCATGAATATGCACGAATAAATCGCGGGACATATGGCATGCCGCTCCATATTTTTGAAAGAAACAGTTTTCACGTTCAAGATCAACCACTTGAGCGTAAAATTTTACGAAAATTGTGAAATATATAGGGTGTCTCCAAAATTTTGGGATATAGCTTAACTACAGAGTCATGGGATAAAAATAAAAATATTTAACCCAACTTACCTATATCCAAAATTTTCTCGTTAAATCGGTACAAGACGTGAAAGTTTTTTGAAAAAAAATTACATTTGCTTTTAAAAATATGGGTTTTGATCGATTTTTATAATTTTTGATATATCATGTTTTGTTACTGTATATTCAGTGACATCGAAATTGCAACACCAAGAAGGGATTGGAATTTCCGGATGAAATTTGGTAGGAATATTCAACTATGTTATTGTAATAAATAATCAAATTTTATTAGTTAAACAAAATTTTATAATAATTGTTAATAATGTGTGGTGCGTCCTCTCTAATTTACACATTTATTTACACGCCTAGGCATTGATTGAATAATGTGGTTTATCTCGTCTTGGGGTATCGCTTCCCATATAAGTTGCACCTCATGTCTCAAGGCCTTCAAAATCAAAGGAGGACGCTGCAAATTTCGCAACATTCTACCCATTGTGGGAGAAAGATCATGGAGGTCAGAGCAAAAGATGAATCTGGACTTGCTCAAAGAAGTTCAAGGAAAACCTTGCTATATGTGAACGTGCATTATTTTGCTCGAATAATGGATCTACGAACTCATGTAAATATGGCAGAAGATGTGTTCCAACCATCTCCGCAATATACCGTTGTGTTTTCATATTGCCTCGAATGAACACCAAATGAGACCTGCTACCATAAGTAATCTCACCCCAAACCATAACCCCACAGTGCGGTGTATGTGCCCCTCAACTGTAAATTGAAGATTCCGTCATTCAACCCGTCTTCCTCTGACTTTCACACGACCGTCGTGCATTCCTAAACAAATTCTAGATCCGTCACTAAAGACAACACGACACCATTCAAGATTCCAATGAGATCATTCGTCGTACCCTTGTAACCGTTGCTAACAATGTTCTGCAGTCAAAGGAAGCACAAGTTGCGGACGATATGATATTAACCCAAAACTTCGGATTCGGCGATAAACTGTTCTATGGGTTACAAGGCGACTTTCTTCACCAAATCATTGGTCACCAACTGCCCGAGTAGAGGAAAATCGTTCTCTAAATGCCAGTTGTCTTAAGCGACCAACTTGACGCTCATTCGTTCTTCTTGAAGCCCCTGTTCCTCTTTTACGATGCTCCTGGCCATCTGCAAACCATGCACAACACACTCGCATTACAGTAGACCGATTTTGATTTACACGGTTAACAATTTCCCCAAATGAAATACCAGCTTCGCGCAAATGAATAATTCGATCTCTGTCAAATTCGCTTAATCGACGGTCTATGCATGATCATACAAACAAAACATGTTAACAAAAGAACAACAACCAAAATAATGTTAATTAACAATGAAAAAGAGGAACAAATCCTTCGAAAGCACAGACCGAAAAAGTTAGCAAAAAATTATAGCAACTATCAAATGTGACGTTATCGCATTACCATTTGATCTCAAAATTTAATCAATTATTACCTAATGTCAGACCAACAGATCTGCCAAATTTGATTAAAGAATTCTTACTCCTTCTTGGTGTTACAATTTCTATGTCACTGAGTATATCAGACACGTTTCTATATGATTTTGGTCTTCACCAGCAACTTGTAAGTGATAACCAAAATTGTTGCAAATTTGGCAATAACTTTTTGGTGGCTAGGCTTTCTAAATATTTCTTATATCTGTATAATTTTTGATAAATCTTAAGGTTTAGCCATAAAAAAATAAAATCTGATCTGATAATCTATGCTTTTGTGATAGTTAACTTTAAACGTGAATTGTTCGTTACATGTCAAAATCACATGTGCGTTAAAAATGACTAGTTTAACGTCTATTTGTTCTTCGGTTTGTTTCTGTTTTAATTGGAGTTGTTTTAATATTTTGATTTTTTTCTTGTTGAGTTTATTAAAAATAATTTCTGTAACGTATTTTTACGGCGAACAAACTGATATGTTGCTGGTTCTTAGATTTTGTAAAGCAAATGGTGGGAAAAACGTGAGAGTATCCACAGAAATATTTACAAGTCATTTGGTGCCGAATTAAGAGACGTCTTCGTGAAAATGGAAAATTTCAACCATTAATTTTGAATTTTAGATGCTCTCGCGTAATTCGCAATCTACAAATGGAAGAGAAAATTCTAGGTACCCTAGAAAAAAATCTTGAAGAAAGTACTCGTGATTTGTCTGGTCAAATGGGAGTTTCAAACGATGTAGCTCACAGGGTTACTAAAGAGCAACTTTTGCGCTCTTATTTGCCTTTAAAGTGCAAGAACATTTACCAACAGATTCCGAATCACGTTTAACATTTTTCAGATTTATTCCAGAAAGAAGGACTGAAGATATCCACTTTTGTAGTAAAATTCTGTTCACTGATAAAGCATGCTTTACGAGAAGAAGTATTACAAATTCACACAATGAACATGTGTTTGCAAATGAACGTCCCATATCATCAAATCGCGCTATTTTTACCATGAGCTTCGAATTAATGTATGGGCAGAATGAATTGGCGAACATCTCATAGGTCTCGTTGTTTTACCTCGTAGGTTGAATGGTGAAATGTACTTAAATTGCTATTAGACGATTTGTCATTACTTCTTAGAGCTGGCATGTGGTTTTTACATGATGGGACACCTCCTCATTTTACATTGAATGTTTGAATCTACCTAAATGTATAGTTTCCCAATAAATGGATTGGCAGGAAGCTGTAATACCAACTCTGTATTTATTGAAACACTGCTTCTGCTAAGATTTGTTCACGTTCTTTTCCCATTAGTTCTGGGTAATCGTTGTTCTCTTAACTGATATTTTTGCTTACTTTCGCACATTATCATATGTTTTTGCTGTAATGTAATATTCTTATTTTTCTTCAGTTATTTTGCAAGTATTCGTTATTTATTTCTTCGCAACCAAGAGAACACGTTATTCCTGTTAACGTCCACTGTACATTCACGGAATGTTGGAACATAAAAAAGGCGTCAATTGTCATATGCGCTTACGGAGCGGGTTAAAAATCCTAATTTAAAAATTTGTTATATAAAAAAGTTACTTTAACAGCAATTCCTTACATATTTTTGAAGTAAAATTATCATTGCGTCATCAAATTTTTATGTGCAATGAAAACGTTTCTAGCAGAATTTAGTTTTCACATGAAAATTGAATCAAATAGTTGCTCAAATTTACTCAATTCTATGCATTTAACTACAATGGTCTTTAGGAATAATTTCCTTTTTCATGGGTTAAAGAGATTTATTCCCTGTTATAATGAGCATTAGCATCAAATACTCCTTATCACGAAACTATGTTACGTTACATTATGTTTGGTAACAAAAATTTTTACCTTTGATGGCATCAGTTAAAATATGGAATGTGCAAGATGAAGCAGCTTCCAATAGTGGCTATGAAAATGGCGGGATGTAAAAAATAGATTTAGTTATCACATTGTACAACCCCGGCCCCGACTGGTGTAGTGGTTAGCAAGGGACGCTGGTTCAAACCCAATCAAAGTCGGTAAATGTTTTAGCGGAGAAAAGTTTAAAAAACATTTCTTCTCGGATAAGGAAGTAAAATCGTAGGTCCTGTGTCAATGTGGTGTTTGGCACGTTAAAAATTCCTACTGGCGGTGGAACTCCTCCAGATTCTACAAAATTCTAGTAGGCAGGAGGTACAAGGGAAATTCCGCATCTCGAATCCTCAGCCACAAAAATAAACAAACCAACAACACACTGTACAGCACAAAAACGCGGACTCTAGCATTATATTCCTTTCCCCTAGTATTTGGTCGTTCTTTGACGATTTGCATCGCTATTTATTATCTTTATAAAGGCAAAATAAATAAGAACCGTAAACAATGCTATCAATAACAATAACTGTATGAATATAAAATATGGATACGGTTTATAATCAGATCCATAGACATCGATCCAATAAATGACCTCAGTTTGGTATAGCATGTCCTCAAATTATTAAAAATGCGTTCCTATCGCATAACGTTATTACATAAATTGAAACCTTTGATTTACTACATTTGTATTTCTGTAAGTAGTTTAGCCGTTTTGGAAGGGATCCGTTGACAGTATGAACACTACTTCCCAGTCAAATACTGCTTGGTTCGATCACACTGACTGAATTAAATATCTAAAAGCGTATTGTGAGAGGAGTTGCTGTTCTTTATTGTATTAATGAATTGTGGGTCCCGTGTGCTTTAACATAACAATCATTGCTATAACATTGTCATGCAATTTATATTTTTATTGGAAGAGCAATAGTAGTTCTATTGGTTCTAACGGGACAATTCAGTTCAATTCAATTTTCTTTATTTCCATAAAATAGCTCTATACCTATTAATAAAAATCGATCCTTAATTATAAACCTAAGTTAATTTCCTAATTTTTTATGATGGGGGGCTACCGCCGTCCCGGGTGGGCCCTGGAGTTTGGTAGCCTTAAATCTAAACTTATATCTAAAGATGTTTTGAGGTCCTACTCCGCTAGTGTTTGTTGGATTCGCTATGGTCTTCAATGTTATAATATGTTGCGTTTCAGGTTGTGGATGGTGTTGTTGATTGGTGTTTTGGTTGCGATTTTGATGAGCATGGTTTGCTTGTTTGTTGATTGATGATTTCTTCTTCAATGATGTAGTGTTGTGTAGAAACTACGGTCTATAAAGATAACTTTAACTTAATATTAAAAAAAGAGAAAAAAACAGAGTTCTTCGGCAGTGACTCAACAGTAACGGAGTTACTAGTAGAAGTCCGTCACTGCGGCACTCGCACTATCACTAGGATTAGAAAGTATTTAGAGTATTTAAGGGTAAGAAAAAGTCACAATGTTTTACTTCAGAGAGTGTTTATTAGATGGAAAGTTGGCTGTGGGTGTTTGTTGTTAGTTGATGTTTGGAGATTTGGTGGTTTGATGGCTTCTTCAAAGTCGATGGTGAAATTTTAGTTGAGGTTGTTGGTGTAGATTAGGATGTGGTTCGGCCTCTCTTCGTTGTTTGCTGTAGTAATTGTATTGTCGGTTAAGTTGTTTGTTACGTTGTGCCGATGCATTATGAGTTTTTGTGTAAGAGATTTGTTTTGTTTTGTTTTAATTGGATTGATTGTGTGTGTGATGTTGTGTTTATGAAGGTTTGTTGTATGTGATTGGATTTTGAGTGTGTTCAGAATGCATGTATTTGAGTGTGTTGAATTGTTGATTGTAGATAATCAACTTGTCCCGCATAGTAAGACCCATACAGGATTCAATTTTAAATTCTGTGTATCTAAAAATCTAAGCGTGGAACATGTTTAGAGAAAGGTGGCTGCGTCATCGTGGGAAACAGGTTTTGGCGATTTAGAAGACTTTGTGTGTCAATTTATTAAAGATGTCGAAATCGTGTTTGTTTCCAAGGTAATCGTCGGGTGTCTTATTTAGTACCTGGTCTTTGAGTTGGTGTAACTGGTGTTAGGGCGCAATCAAAAACCACGTGTTCGGGTGTTCCGATTACGCCCCAGTCGCAGTTTGATATCGCTGTACTGTTGATTTTGTATATATGAGTCGGATAAGGTTCATGTCTTATCAAAAAATGCATAGTGCCTGAACCAACTGTTGCGCTGGCAAAATCTGACATTTGGCATAAAGTTGTAGGTTCTTCTGCCTGTTGAGGCGTTGCTCCACTCATCTTGCCATATGGTTAAAATGCAGTTGGTAATGTCGGATTTTGTGAGCGGTCTTTCACCCAGTATATGGTTCATGCTGTCTTGGTCGCCTTTTTTCAGCCAGTACCTAACTGCTATTTTCTTGGCCTGTAGATGTACTGGAACTATACCCAGAATTACCAGCAAAGGG
>JAHWXV010184124.1:0-11619 GCA_024586415.1 Phrixothrix hirtus
TTATATATATATATATATATATATATATATATATATATATATATATATATATACGCTTGTATCTTTACGTTGAATATTTGCTTATTTGGTTCTGTCATAGGTTACAAATTATTAAAATAAGGTGGTGGGATTCCTAGATAGTGTAGAATAAAAATTCTGTTTAATTTTGAAAGTCCTCAAATTACGCCAAAAAATGGAACGTTAAATTACAGTATCTTAGCAAAATATGACATTTAATGCATTTTACATGTTCATTGGTAAACAATAAATATTAGAATTATTAGAATGATTAGGAGAGGGTAATTGCAATAAGTTATCTAAAGGGAGAGAGTTATTATATATTTAGGAAGCTTATTATAATATTGTTGAATTCCTCATTGATTAATCGAAATCACGCAAAATTCAACATTAGAAAACTTAAATAAAATTTACGCTAATTTTATGTTTCTAAAATTTATATTGGTATATAACGATACTTTAACCATAATTTACACACTTTCCTAACTAATAAAGAAAAAAGAGAGCTTGGGAAGTAATAAGCCTTAAGCGAATTTGAAAATTAAGTCCGCCAGACAAGCATAAAAATTTCAAAGTTAGTGAAATAAACTAAAGTTCGGATGTCCATAACAAATTCGTCCCAATGAAGGATTTTATTAGAGAAGATATTTAAAATCTCAAGAATAAAAAACTTAAAAGGGCCACAGTAAAATAAATTATATAGGGTTGGAAGGATGAAAGAAACTAATAGATTCAGCGTTCTCAAGCTAAATACAAATCGATATCAGTTTTAAATGGAGCCACCCGATTCGCCAACGAAACCACGAAAGGAAACGAATTGAAAAGTAATAAAAAGTCAAAAACACGAAAATCCAACATCTTTTTCATGAATCGGTACCATAGGGTGCATTTTCAACGCTACGCCATCGCCAGCATAAAGATGAGAGTTATTTTCGCAATGTCAATCATACAACCGTGTGCATCAAGTACGCACTTAGAACATATAAATAAAAAATCTAACGTGACGTCATCTATAGCACGAACTCAAATAAAAAGATTAGTAACTCAACAGTTGTTAAATTAAATAAAGTCCGGAAGAAATAACTAAGCCACGAAACGCGAATTTTAATAAAGGTCCTAAGCAGGAAAGCCAAGTGCCGTCGTCACACCACGAACCAACGGGTCTGCAAGTTTACAACAGCCCCGTGTCAACCTACTTCTAGAAAGGAACACCGAAGTTCGGTGCGGATAGAAACGCAAGGCCTAGAATAAACAAATTCCCAATTGCCTCAAACCACCAAATTACAGTAATTATACTATTAACTTCAAAATAATACAGCCTGAATAATGTAAGTGAGAATTTATTACAACTGACAACATCAAATTAACAGCCACTTTAAAATCCCAAAATTTTCAAAATAGTTTAAACCTTTAGTTAAAATTCAAATTTACGACCATGCCTATTATTTCACGCCTGGTTAATTATTTGACTCTGTTTGCATTTAGTCGACTGAAATCAGAAGTGGTATTCTAAATGGGTCATTGTATTATATGGTAACTTGTGAGATTACAATGTGTGCCTAAATCCGTATTTTTATTTAATTATTGAAATCGAATTGTCATTCTGGTGGGAACCTACAAAATAAATAAAATTGTTAACAAATTGATATATTCAACCTTTCAGGTTAATACTAATAGAACTATAGAATAAATGTTCTGCATAAAGCGCCATTGCTCCCTCAGATCATAATAAAATCCTTTAAATTACATTGGTTACCAAAACTACAACCGGTTAACTTTTAATTAATGTAAATTAATTAATTAATAAACAATAATTTTCTCATGCTGTCAAAAAGGCAACCAATAATAAATTATTTTCCAATGGCTCTCTAAAAGTTTAAGTTAAAACTTTACGTCATTTTTCTTGAAATCCAAAAACTTTTCTTAAGACAATCTATTGTATGTAAGTTCTTTTTGAAGTTACCTATCTCCGACTTCCGGATTAATAACAACTTAAGACTAACCCTATATAGACCGAAATAGAATTATACCTACATACAAATCGAGATTTGAAATTATATTTAGGTATATCTGTATTATTTGTGTTTTAGACCACACACAGTGCTGACAGTCAATTATAAATAAGTTAAACTTAAGCTAAATTTAAATTTAGGTAATGATGGTGTAAATTACGCTTAATAAAAGACAATGATAAGAAGGCACTTTTTATTAGACAATATATGCCTATAAAGCATCTAAAGTTAGGTATCCGAAAAGGAAATAATTTCGAGTATTTGAAGGTTTCTGTCAGAGTTACACTATCTAAGGCTGTCGTAAGGTCTGTATTGGACAACATTAATTCAAGTTGTTATAAGCTCTACGCAAACACTATTTGCATTCTTTTTCGATGCGCATTAAGTACACAACGTAGTATGACGTAAAGGAATAGAGATTATGATATAAAAATAATTAAAATTAATCTTGTAATTTATATTCTACTTGGAATTATAGTAATTTATTGCAGCATTTTTAGTGTAATTAGTTCATCACACATGTCACATCTACATAGCAGAGAAAATAAAGCAAAGATTTTAATTTTAAAATGTTTAATTTTAAAAGTTTGACCAGCTTCGTCTCAGTGGCCCTGTGATTAATATATTATCTTCTAAACGTAATGAACAGGCGGACAACCACTCAAACTCGGTAGACGTCGGTAATTTTTCAGCTAAAATCATCGGTTGATATGAGTATAATGTTTGGCACGTCATAAATCCCTACTTGGACTACTAGAAGCAGATAAAATTATTCGTCATAGAGAAATCTCCATAACAGTTGACTGCATAGTGAACTTTCGCATACTCAGGTCATGATGAAAAAGACAAACAAGTATATGAAGTCTTCCTACAACATTTGAACTATATTTTATAAATAAAGAGGAATAAGGATTACCTACGTTCGATTTTATCTTTATGTAAACATCTTCAGAGGTATGATATCTTGGCAGCCGTTTAGAAAACATCGTGTGTAGCAAATATATGTGAGAGCGATATTTTTATGTCTCAAGAATGATGCTTTTAATGGATGTGTGCAGTACCGAAACCTCTCCTTTAATGCATCCTGTAGAAAGTCCTATTTTTGTAATATTTTTATGTTTGAAAATGTTTTTTCCGGTTTTATTTCATTCTAGCTCAGGTTAGCAAGCAAGGTGAGGTCGACGTGGGTCAACAACCACCCCTATTTCATGAGCGTCCATCATTTTGGGTTGATGTTAAAAATATTACATATTAACAATTATTAAGATAGCTTTCAACTAATTTAAAATATCAAGTAAAGGAGATGGAAAAGAGTGGGTGAAACCGTGACTTTATGTCAAAACTGGTTTAGAAATTCGACCGCTGCGCCGCAAAAAAACTTTTTCTGCATATGACTCTGCAGCTCCTGTGACAACGTACTGTTGTGCCTATCTAACTACGATACTGATTGTTATACAATTAATACTTACTATTGCACAATTTATAATTTATTTACAATGAGCGTTTACGTACTTTAACATTTGTGGATATTTTCACTTCGTATTAGTAAATTTACTGACATTAATATAAAATACAAGGACAATTTGAGCAGTTCTCAAAATGACCTATACCCGGCGATAGAAGCGACAAGTTCTTAATGTTATTTTAAAATATCAGGTTTCAATTGTCATCTGGCAAAAATTCATTTTACTGCTTCAACTCTTTCTGTGCGAAACAAGTGCTCGCAAAAGACGTCAAATGTGTATTGTCAAAATGGACAAAATGGAAGTTCCTTTGGTGATTAATGTTTTTGTTTTGGAATATTTATTGACGACAGAAATTCATGAAATGTTACAAAAAGTGTTGAAGCAATCTGTACCATTATATTCCACTGTTTCATGAACTACTGAGTTTAAACGACGATCCCCGTAGCGACGCCAAAATAGTTATGCAACTACAGAAATGGGACAAAAAAGACAGATGTTGTGGTCTTTGTAAACAGACAGATTGAAAGTTGCTGATGTAACTAAGGATACTAGCATTTCAACTGAATGCGTTTACCATATTTTAACACAAGATTTGACAATTAAAAAGCTCTGCTTAGGATGGGTGCCGCATTTGTTGATGTCGATCAAAAACGCATTAGACTGCAAATATCTCAGGGTTGTTTAGACCGCTTCAACAAGGATAAATTACCATACACCTGAGAAAAAATAGCAGTTGAGGTGGACGACAGAAGTCGTTGTTCAGATCTAAAGAAGACCAAGTCGGTTTTATCAGTTGGTAAGGTTATGGTGTTGGTATTCCGGGTTTCAAGTGGAATACCTTTCGTTGATTACTTGCAAAAGGTTAAATCGTTACCAGAGAATACTATGAAAACCTTCTTTACAAATTAGATAAAAATTTTAAAGCAAAAAGCCTGCTTATCATCAGAACAATTGGGTGAATTGGGGTATAAATTGATGGAACTCCCACCTATTCCCCAGCATCGTCAGACTTCCACCTTTTACCAAATTTTAAAAAAATTTAGATGGAAAGCATTTCAAGATAAATGAAGAATTTAGTGTAGCAGTGCACAACTATTTTGAGGAACTTCCACAGATCATTACAAGAAAGGAGTAGAGTAACTAGAAAACGCTGGACCTATGTATTATTGTTTTAGGAGATTATATTGAAAAATAAAGTAATTCTTACTATTATTAATAGGTTTTTCATTTTCATTCCGAGATTTTTCAAAGTATCGTAGATTTCCATGTTTCGTATGTTATAGGTATTAAAGGGCTCATTTCCTAATGTTTCGAGTAGAATCAATCTTAAATTAACATATATGTACATACGTATGTATGGTAAAATACTATGGTTATTTTTAAAACTCTAATTCGCATTACTTCTATGTTTAAATTGGCACACTTAAAAAATGTTCGTATATCCTAAGTTATATTTATTGTTTCTTTTGCATGTAGTATAATTAGTATTCCAACAAATTTAGCTTGAAGATTAAGACGATAGTCGGTGCAGTCGTGAATTATCTGCACCTGCAGTATTGCTCTCACCATTTAATGAACTAATAAAGCATGATTTTATCATATAACAGACCCCGATTCCGACCATCCCATACAAATAAACTAAATAACAAAGAAAGGCAACATTATACTAAAACAATACAATCGTTCTTAGCCGTTTACACGCAGTGTGTCATAAGATAGCATCTCGCACATTCGTAATGTATGCGGGCATTATTTATTTTAAGCGAAACACTTCTGTGAGAAGGGCCGACACAATGCATTAAAATATAACCATAAATTATGGCCCCAAACCACCTTTTTCTAAGTTCTAATTGAGGCGTGAGTTATTAACTGCTATAAATTAAGTTTCCCCATGAATGCCCACACTCATTACTTATGCTTATGAAACTCCGACATAGTAATTTCTTTGTATATAACATCGGTATATTTTCATACTAACCTTGTTAGCGCTTTTTACACCTTTACATATGATATATAACTAATTGGTCATTGTTTACCTGAAGAAAGTATTAATAACCTAATTATTTATTTCATTATATTTTAATGAGTTGCTTCTGTAATTTAGTAGAGTTTCTCATATTTTTATAATTTATAGGTGTAGTGCAGTGTTCTACATAGACCCGTACATATTGGAGTTAATATATTACTTGCAATTTCATAAAAACTAAAAAGGATGTCAAATTTACTAATAGAAAAGGTAATAATAAAGATTAAATTCTGAATGTTCTCTTTTTAACACAAACTCCAAGTTTGAACCATTTCACTGTGTCAATAGAAGGATAAAAATCTGTGTCAAATGTATAGTTCTAAAATATTACAGTATTTAGATTATACGAGGCAATTCCCCAAAAGGACTATAATTATGCTACATTTTTCTACTTGTGGTCTATTACATTTTTTACGAATGGAAACTACATATTTCTTACGTCTTATTTTTTTATTTCGATGTAGTGTGACCTTTAATTGTTGTAAACTTGAAATAAACAAATGCGTTTATCTTAGAAATCAACGGTTATCAAAACCGAAGTGTTTTTACGTATCGTGTAAAACAAAATCAACAGCAATTACATAGATATTACAATACATTAAGTTTATCTGCATTTAATACTTTTTAATATTAATATATGTATAAACAATTTCGAGAAAAAAATTATTAGTTCATTATTAACTAGTTTTTACGTATAAATTAACTGAGGTATTTTATCTATAGTTTAGTACTCTAAGTTATATAGTGATTCTTTAGGGAAAATTAAAGAAACATATTTATATCGGTTACTGTCGATTAGCTTCTGTTACCTTAGGCCCTAGAGAAACCATATACTTAAACTTCGATTCTGAACATTTTAACATTATAAATCCAAAAGCGGCACACATCACATATAGCTATACAAAACCACTTATCAAATTAAAAACAATTAAGTAAAGGAACTAATTAAAACTGTTTCAATAAATTAAACAATATTTTAATTGATTTCAAAATGAAATAAAACTATTGGTTGAACAGCAAAGAATGCTTGTTGGCCTTTACAATTACAGATTTTTAGTTTTGTAACAAAGTATTTTGCTTTATGTAAAATTTACAAATCTTCTAAATTATGTAATTTATGTATTCAAAGTAGTACTACACTGAAATTGTTGAATGCATTGTTATTAACCTATAGCTTAGTATTATACACATAAAGCGGTTACTTGCCCCATAAATGGAGTCATATAGGGATTATTCTTATCTGTGGTAAACTAAAAGAAAACCCTGGGTAGTTCTTTTTAACTTTTCTGTAAGGGAACGAATAAACTGTTCCAGACACTGCTAGTATGAACGAAACAGGAACGGCAAAGATAAAAATGTGTTCTAAGAAGAGGTTATATAAACTCTTGTACGTGGTCACGAAAAATACCCCAACAATGATGGAAACTATGCAGCAAAATAGTTTAAAGTATAGTAAAGGTAATTATAATTGCCATTGGGCAAAATACTTTTTGGTTTTCATTTAACTGCCAAATAGTGCTTAGCGTACGAGAAACTTTTGAACTCACAGGGCTTTGAATATTGAATAAAAAATTTGGTGTGAGAGAACGCACGACTTTCTCTTACACATTTTAAATTTCATTTGACTTTATTGACGTTAGTGACTTTCCTATACACCGAAATTGTAAACTGGAAAATTAATTTAAGCGCATAATTAATTCATTCATTTATAATTTCCTATATACAGTTCCTAAGAGTTTTATAATTAAATTTTGAGGTTATCTAAAAAAAAATAATTTATAAATTTAAATAAAAAGTCACTAAGTATGTAAATAATGCACACAAATCATTCAAATATTAATTTATTTTTATTTAAGGACGATAATTGGAACAGTCACCCATCCAAGTTACTCGCTAGACAAAACTTTATTAACTCTAGAGCTTTTTCCTAATAACTCCCTTCAACGAATTTTCTCAGAGAAACCAATTAGTTCATGTAATATAGCGTTACAGGCGCAACAAAAGTGGCGAGTTTTAAAAAAATTGTTACAGCCGTTTTCGAAAAAAATGGAAAAAACCTAAAAATCCCAAGAATAGAGTGGCACTTATAGTCATTCGATTTTAATGAAATTCTTGCATGGAAGTTTTAAGGCGGTAGTAAATATATACATAAAATTTTACTTTTCTACGACGTTTGGTTTTCGATATATATTGACCACATAAGTACACGCAGACGTACACACGCACGCACGCACACACCTCGCACGCACGTCACACCCACGCACGCACGTAGAAATGCACGCACGTACGGACGCCGGCACGTTCGTACGCACGCACTCACACACACGCACGCACGCGCACGCCCGCAGGCACGCACGCACCCACGCGCGCAACCACGCGCGCACCGACGCACGCATGCGCACACGTACGCACACACATACGTCCACACGCACACACACACACTAGCGTTTGGTTTTAGAGATATATTGACCACATAAATAGACACATACACGTACACATGCACGTACGCACGCAGGAACGCACGCGCGACTCACGTACTCACCAACGCACGCACGTGCGACTCACGTACTCACCAACGCACGCACGCACGCACTCACGCACGCACGTATGCATACACGTGCGGACGCACGAACGCTCGCACACACACACCCACGCACGTACACACACACGCACGCACCCACGCACTCACCCACGCACATACCCACGCACGCACCCACGCACCCACGCACGCTCGCACCCACGCACGCACGCACCCACGCACGCACGCACAAACGCACGCACACGCACACGCACACACGTACACACTCACGTACACACTCACGTACACACGCACGCGCACACACACACACACACACACACATACACACACACATACACACACACATACACACACACACACACACACACACGCATGCACGCTCGCGCACACGCACGCACGCACACACACACACACAGACAGACCAATTTCTAAAAACTTGTTTTTCGGATTTAGGGGACCTGTAAACGTGTATTTCTGCTAAAAACTGGACATAGAAAATTTTGTCTGAAGACATGACTTTATACTATATTTCATATACGTAAGTGAAAGTAAAAATGTGTATGAAATAATTCTAATAAATACTGCTGGATGAAGACACCTAGTTTTTAAAATCATATTTAATGAAAATCTAGGTTTGTCCATTTTAAAACGTTCGTGGCAATTGGGCATATCACAAAGTAGACTGCGACCCATCTTCATTAAACATCTTGCCTATATGCTAACATAAGAATGATTTCTGCCAATCCATGCATAACGCCGTAGATATTTGTTGATTGGGTATTGAAAATGCAATCAAGCGACCTCGATTTTCTTAAGAAATCCATTTTCTAGCGATGATGCACATTTTCATCTTCAACGTTGTGTCAAAAAATTTAAAAATAATTGTTAAAAACTATCTCTATTCATCACTAGTGATTTTTTGGTGCGTATTTTAGGTTGTTAGTGTCATTTCTTTGAATACGAAGCCGGTGCTAACGTTCCAGTGAGTGGCTACGTTAACATAATATTCTGATTAACTTGTTTTGACCAGAAGTACATGATTTAAACTTAAACAATGTTTATTTTCAACAGAACAACAAATGCGGCATAAATCACGAAACCGTGTTGTTGGGTGAAAAGTTCGCTGGGCACATAATTTCATGATGTTGGGACTATTTGATCGTATACATCAGTGTTTATCAATCTTTTATTCTCAACGCACATTTTCTAAACAAGCAAATTTTCGCGGCACACTACGTAGCCATGGATGAAGAAATTTCTAAATATTTAAGATTACGCAGTACTGTAATGTGAACACCCTATGAGTAACACTGGTGTGGTCCGATTTAACACTACTACACTATTTTCTTTCAAGATATGGTTGCAAGGCTCTGCAAATAATTAAGGTGATCATGAACTATATAAGTAGTGTTCTTAGTGAAATCGAGTTGCATTTATACGATAACCTGATGCAAGGTTTCTCAGTATTAAGAATAGTTGTAAGAAAAGTTGCTGTAGTTCTAATTAGAACATGAATATTGCTACTTTTTCATAAGAACGTCGTTTTTCTAATGATTTAAAATCTAATGCCCTTTATATGCTATGAAACTCTCCCTTTGTGACTTCCTCGACATACCATGTTGTTCAGTAAGTTTTGTCGTTCGATAAGAAAAACATGATTTTATGGTTTGAAATACATTTTATTATTCAATATATTCTCCAGGAACTTCATACACTTGTTCTAGAGATCTTTTAACTTATGGATTCCATCCCTGAAGTGAGAATCCGGAAGACTGTCGAAATACGCTTACACGACTTCTATTACCTCTTCGTGCAATAAAAATCGTCTCCCACGCGTGAATTTTTTGAGATATAACAACCAGAAGTCAGAGGGTGTTAAATCTGGCGAATAGGGTGAGTGTTGCAACAATTCATAATTTAATCAACTGATTTTCGCGATGGTTATTTTATCTGTGTGAGAGAGAGTGCGTTGCCTTGATGAAAATTGATCGTTTTCTTCTGCAAATCAGGTATTTTTTCACGAATTTTTACATACAGCTGATCCAAAAGGTTACAGTAATAATCTGAGTTTATTACTTTACCAGTTTGGAGTTAATCCACGATTGAAATTCCTTTTGCATCCCAAAAAAACTGATGCTAATACTTTTTGGACCGATTTCTGGACCTTAACTCCCTAACTTCGGAGTCAAAGTACTGGGTTCACTCCACTCCTTAGCCTCTTGTTTAGATCTAGAATCATGGTGTTAGACACAAGTATCATCCATAGTGATTATCCTTTCTAAAACGCTCTAAATGTTGCTGAGAAAATCGCATTCGAACTTGTTTTTGTTCCATTGTTAACGAATGCGGTACCCATTCCGCACACAGCATTCCAAAACCCAAAACTTCAGCCAAAATATTGCTCACACTGCCTTGTGAGTCCGTAGGGCTTCTATTAAATCTTTCTCGGTTAATCGACGATCTTCCAAAACCATATCATGTATTTTGGCTATGATTTCTGGTGTTTATGCACTTTTTGTCGTCCTTCCGGTGGATCGTCTTCAGGATATGTACGACTACATTTAAATTCAACAACCAACCTTTCTACTGTTCTAATGGAAGGTGAAGAGTCCTTATACCCTTTTAACAATCGCCCATAAGTTTGTTTTGGTGCTACGCCTTCCAAAAGTAAAAATTTTGCCACTGCACGATATTCAATTCTTCCATTATAATACAATATCATAACACGTGATCTTTGAACAGATGTAAATATACGACTGAGTTGGCAGATCTACATGAAACTTCACATGTGTTCATAAAACAGTAGTAGCATCTTTAGAAAAATAAAATAATGAACCTAACAGCGCCATCTCGTATCGAACCACAAAACTTATTGGACAACCTATTGATTACCACTAAAATTTGTTGAACACAAAAGACACTTATTTAAAAATTCCTTATATTGGAAAGTGGCTTTATTAGGGATATTTTCAAATACACTTTTTCTAATTCTTATTCACCCTTTGCAATATCGAACACTTAAACCGATCATCCCCAAATTTGAGACAAAACTATTGAGCTATATTTGTGTTATAGTAGACAGAGGTCGCACTAAAATTCCAATAAATGTACTTAAATGATCACAAAACCTAAAAATTAATTGAAATCGTGAAATTATGGCCCATCCTATTAACTTCCCTATACCATTGCATATCGGGTATGTGATATTTGTTATACAAATTGTCACGTTTTTCCCGGATCTTGATTAATTGTCCGATGGATATTCATATTTTCTGTATCAAGATATATTGATACAGACGATTAATATTGCACAAGATCGGTAAAACATGATTTAATTACTAAATTTAATTAATGAAATTTAAATTATAAATTATTATATATATTAAAATGTATAACCCATAAAAGAATACCTTAAAACAATTTTTAATTAAATATTTTAGCATCAATAAAGAATGCAATCAAAAATAGACCATAATAACGTATGATTGGAAATGTGAGTTCATTGTACTTTCAGCACAGGTCAACAAATGTAAATAAATACAAAAACTGAACAGGTAT
>JAHWXV010184136.1:0-18004 GCA_024586415.1 Phrixothrix hirtus
CCCAACTTTCAAAACAGTAGGTAGGTATTTATAGTTTTATTATTTAATTAATAATATTTATTGTAGTAGTTTAAATTAAACTTCTGTTTTGGAATACGATGAAGCTACTAATTGGCAAATTTAATAATACTGAATATTTTTTAACTCTGAAAGTAAATTAATATTAGAGAAAAATGCAATGTTGATTTTTTAATAAAATTATATTTATTTATTATAATTAATAAAATAAAATTTGTTTTATAATAATAAAAGGTTATTCTGACATCTATATTGTGGTTACGTCGTATAGCACCGAACCATTTACACGTACGAATTAATTCTGTGATCGAATACCGAATTAACTTGAACACGATTCCAAAATAACTGCACTCGGACGAAGTTGGCAACGGTCCAGAGTAGGTGCATATTGAATTTGAGTAGAAACCGTACAGTCAGTGCGTTCCGTAGTGCACTAAGTGAAATACGCTATAAAAATGACCAAGTTATAGTTACCCCCGGTTTTTATAAATTGGTACAAACGCACCCCCCCCCCCATGGGTTACAAATGAAATAAAAAACGGTATAAACTTTTACAAACGAATAGCAAACAGCACCCGCTTTCAGATTTCAAATATATGTAAAAATACCAATGTTACAGTTACATCCGATCAAATATTCTGTACAAATGCACCCGTAGGGGTACACACTAAACGAAAACCGGTACAAACTTCTACAAGCAAATAGGAAACAGTATCCGCTTTTATATTTCAAACATATTCAAAAATGACAAAGTTAATTACCCCCAAATTTTCAAAAATCAATACAAACGCACCCTTAATACTATAAACGAAAATAAAAGCGGGACAAACCTCTACAAGTGAGAGCAACACCCGCATTCAATTTTCGAATATATTTAAAAACATCAAAATTACAGTTGCCCCAATTTTCAAAAATCATTACAAACGGGCCTTTAGGGTTACAAACAAAATGAAAAGCGGTACAAACCTCTACAAGCGAATAGGAAATAGCACCACCCGCTTTTAAATTTCGAATATCTCCAAAAATGCCAAAGTTGCAATTACCCCTGATCTATACAAATTAACCCTTAGGGGTACAAACTAAACTAAAAACGGTAAGTCTCTACAGATTTAAAAATCCCAAATTTAATTACCCCCAATTTCAAAAATGGCATAAACACCCGTAGGGGTAACAAACGAGGCGAAAATCGTTACAAACATTTACAAGTAAATAGGAAATAGTAGCCGCCTTTAAATTTCGAATATAAAAATGGCAAAGTTACTGTTAGGCTTAATTTTCAAAAATCGGTACAAACGCACCCTTAGGGATACAAACAAAATGAAAAGTGGTACAAACCAATACAAACGATGCTGAATGGAATGCAGTTTGGATAATGGCTATATATTAACCCGGGGTGCTATCGATATTTCAACCCCGTGAGGCACAATCGAAAACAGTTACGGTACAAACGCAGGCCTGTTGAAAGTTAATTTTTTTTATAAAGTTGAGTGCTAGGCTCACATTTGTAAAATACTACCCGACGTTTACCTTAGAGAAACCTGAATCAGAGCAGCCGGGCCTAGAGATCGAATTTATAATCTTCCAAATGCTAAACCGTAGCGTTAACATCGCCCTAGCTCGATGATAATTCCGGAAGTTACCGACACAATTTGATTCCTTTCACGCCTACGTATCTCTAGGGGTGCGTGAATGCGAGACAACTACGTCTCGAGATTGTATTAGGGAACGTTTATCGAATAAACTGTTCAGCCTTCACAGACACACTTACAAGATGCTATTAACCTGCCGTCATTAATTTAGATAGATGGGAACATACTAAAATAAAAAAATCTGGTGTAAGACAACACACGACTGTCTCTTACGTACATAGGTATACAAGTATGCAAATGTTCACAAATAATTAAAATATTATTTACGTTTATTTTGAGAACGATAATTGTAACGGTCACCCATCCAAGTTACTGGACACGTAAAATACTGCTTAACTCCAGAGATTTTCTCTGATAACTCGCTTCAGCGCATTTTTTAGGAAAAGCTCCAAGTTCACGAAAAATGATGTGAAGGACACAAGAACCACACAAGTTTCAAAAAAATTGTTAAAAACTTTTTCGAGAAAATCTCAAAAACTTAAAAGTCGCAGGAATAAAGTGGCACTTCCGGTCATTCAATTTTAACTAAATGCTTGTCGTTTTATGTACAGAAGATATAAAACATAAATATAGCTTTTGATTTTCATATAACGATTACTTTTTGAAAAACGTTGTTCACAACTAATACTCCAAGTACTTCCGGTTACTCAATTTTCAAAAATGTATTAGAGAAACTCCTTGCTTAATATAAAACTAAATTAAGTAACTAAGAAATATACAAAGTTCAAAAAAATCGTTAAGAGTCGATTTCAACAAAACCGTGAAAATGAAGAATTAGGAAATTATTTTAAAATGGAAAAATAAAGTGGTATTTCCGGTTATTCGATTTTAATCAAATTTTAGATTTTTCAGAAAAATATAAATTTTCATTTAGTTAGAGCTTTTAGTTTCATAGTTATTGTATTCAGAGTTAACAGTGAAAGTACTTCCGGTTACTCCATTTATAGAAAACTATCTTAGTAACCGCCCAGATTGTAAGAAATGTTCTTATATGCTTAAGAACAATAAATTTTAAGAAAATCGTTAGAGCCGATTTCGAGAAAATGTCCAAAAACGAAATATTCGGAAAATTTCTAAAAATGACAGGAATAAGGTGGTACTTCCGGTTATTCGATTTTAAACAAATTCTCGATTTAGTACGCTAAGGTGATTATGATCTTAAATATAAATTTTCATTTAGCTATGGTTTTTAGTTTCATAGTTATTCTAATCAGACTTAATGGCGAAAGTACTTCCGGTTACTCGACTTACGGAAAAGTGTATGAAAAACCGCCTAGATTACATGAAAGGGCATTAAATTTCTAAGAAATATAGTGAATTTAAAAAAATCGTTAGAGCCGATTCCGAAAAAATCTCAAAAAACGACAAAATGACAAGAGTAAAGTGGCACTTCCGGTTTTCCGATTTTAGTGAAATTGTTGCGGTCGCGTGCGACGATGGATAGAAACTCAAATATAAAATTTTGGTTTTTCGAGCCATCGTATTCGCAGACACAGACACACAGAGACCAATTTCCAAAAACATGATTTTAATTTTAAATTACTCGTCATTATCCAATTGTTTTGAAATTTTTATAAAATTAGCAGAAAACTATTTGGGGACCCGAAAACGTGTATTTCCACTAAAATTTCGACATAGAAAATTTTGGTCGAAAACAATACTTTCTCTTTTGCCTCTATTTCATATAGGTAAAAAAGAGAGAGAATTGATTAGATATCAAAAATGCATGGTTTGGCGACACATAATTGAGCAAATGTTAGTAAAACTAGTAATAAATCGTAGCGATGTTGATATAAATAAGTGTACTCGAAAATACCAAAAAATAACGCTACAATATTGAGTTACTCTTAAAATAATATTTGAATTAGTCAGAGTTCGTTAGATCGCCATGGCGTATGCAAAGTTAAAATTGTTTTAGGTGGGATGTTTAATTGTCTGAATTTAAAAATTATGGGGACTTGTTTGTGTTTAATTTATTATTATTGCTTTTAATTTTGATACAAGCAAAATGTAAAATTAATTGATCGCCCTGTAGAGAAGAATCGTCTTCAATATTTTGTTAGTTTAAAAACGAAATTGTGAATGTAGCAATCTTCCACTGAATTACAAATCCAATCAAGTTGGGTTGTAACAACATAAATCGAATCCAAAATTGCCGTAAAATGGCAGTTTTGTTTGCGTCATCGCATTTATACGGCAGTTCTTCCACAAATTTTCACAATTATGGCGGTCAGTTTTAGTTTCCCACGTAGAAAGGTCGCAAATATCGCAATCGACTGTTGTTGATACAAAATGCTAAATTAAAATTAATGGCGGCAATTCAAAAACATCCTGCGTATTGTGCCATATTATGAATCGACTATATACAGTGAAGTACGTGTGTTACTTCGAAAAGTAGCACTGATTATTCACAAAACAATTGCTTGTGCGTGAAAAATGTATACAACCATTTTGTGGATAATGATTTAATCCACAACTTTCATAATAAATACAATTAGTCAAGACAGATTTTCGTGAGCTTTGCCGTCGAATAATATGAAGACATGATACAGTGGGAACTTTTTACGCATTATTTATAACGCCTGTATAAATTCAGCTTGTGAATTTTTGCGCCTAATGCTGCTGGGTTATATGGTCTAGATTTGCTATGGTAGCGTGTAACAAATAATCCTAAGCAACATTCAGACAAGTTTTTTAAAGATACCCCGTTCGTAACCGTTACAAAAACTAGTTGGCAACAAAGAAGTCCCAACTGCAACGCCTCACTGGTTGCCCAATAAGGTCACTCATTTAGGGAACTAATTACTTCAACTGGCACCTCACCTACCAATCGCCCTAAAAGAGCGAGGCATCCAAGCTAATCCAAAGGTGCCCATTCGCAACGACACTTGCCGGGAGATCTCGAGCCTCAATGGGAAAGCGCGAACAGCAAAGGTCTGTCATTCATGAAATCCTGCCAATACCGCATCTTCCTTTTGTACTATAATCTTAAGTACAGCTAAATCTAACTTAAATGATGAAAATGATAGAACACTTAAAAATGGACTTTTACATTTATGCTCGCCGCGTTGAACAGTTTGATAGCCCTTGTTCGTTTATATTTCACGACATCTAAAAGTGGCGTCTGTTCTTTTTTTTAGTTTGCGATAAAAATATTGCGACATTTATTAACCCGATATTCTGCCTTTTCTGGTAAGTTGCTCATTCAGCGCAACCAAGTGAGAATAAATGTCAACTATATGATTTGCATGACATTTGATATAGAATATATTATACAAAAGAAAGGAACGCCGGAAAACCTGAATAATTAAGTTTTCTCGTGCGTGAGAAAATAGGTCTTTTGCTTAATGCATGACGTGAGTGCATTCAGCTCTTCACAAGATGCGTATCTATGCTAATTTATCAGCACTATATGATTTACTGTTGGTTGCATTTGTGTAAGAAAGATTATTCTTAGGTCAAAGGAGGATAATGAATTGTCTCCCACTAAATAACCTTCCGGCATGTATTTGCGAAAAACATACATTGGGAAATCAAGATCGCATCGTGTTAGAATTATAGAACATTGTGAGACGTGCATATTGGCGATTTTTGAATCACGCTTGCTACCATCTTTTTTTCAAATATGCATTTCTGCCACTAATCTCTGTACTTATACTTCCTCCTTCAGCGCATTCTTGAATTATAAAAATACAGCCATTTTCGATGTGTGCATTAGTCAAATCCACGCGATATTTTTAGAAGTGTTTCGGTCAACAGCACTTGCGCATTTTTAAAACTTCGATGCAGCAAGCACAATGGCACGTAATTACGTTAAAATCTTATTGGGTGAACACTTTCCAACTTTATTTACACAAAATATTCATATCGCAAGATAAGTTTCCTCTGATGAGGCCTAATAAGCCGAAACACCCCAAGAGCCATTTTGCTGCATTTCAAATAGATCCTTGTTCGCTTTAGTTTTACGCTAGATGTGAGTTCGGCACGGCGAGCCAATTACGATCCACTGCACAATTAAGAAAGATTACTGAGATTCCACTATGTTAGATGTTCTTAGCCATGTTTACATCTTTAGGGAATTTGAATTATTTCTACGTACACAGTAATTATAAGATTAAACAAACTGAAGGTTGGCCGCGGTTCCACAAATATACTTACCATCGACTTAGTGTTCGACCGGACGACCACACAATTCTCCCAAAATCGTTACCGTACACTCCACAAGTTCGTCTACTTAAATCATAAATGCATTTACACTTACCAACTGCAGATTACCCAATTTTATTTTATTTATATGGTAAGACGAGTATGCATAAAACAATTCACGATCACGTGTTTAACGTCACGGAAGTGTTCTGTAATATAGTATTCCGCAACCACCCGTTCTCCAACAAACTCCGTCCAGAAGTCGGCTCTCCCCAAAATGGTATTTGCCGAAGAATGTCGGCATTGATTAAAAAACGAATGAGTGAAAGCGAGAGCATCAGAACACATTTTAACAGCTATCGTGGCCGCGTAATTTAAAGAATAAAAGGGGACAAAAGAAATTTCAAGCTCGTATTTCAAAAATGAGCGCGTTGTCCTAAAAATATTTTATATTTGCGTCATTATGTAATTGGAAATGTGGTCAAACGTGTTCATTTCTGTCACTGCTTTAAAAGTTGACCGACTTCGCTGCGACTGTCATCATCTCTTTAGGGGGCACGTCGCCATTTTGATGGTGTACGCTCGAGATCTTTGCGGGAGATAGCAAAAACGTACAATCATGTTATTTTGGTGCCTATTACGCAATATGTTCGGCGCGACGAGTAGTGTTTTCACTATTGCACTGGCGCGAAATTTGTGATTTTTGAGTTAGCGTACATCAGGGCAAAATGTTCGTCAAACAATAAAAAGTTAATGGGATTTAACAAACACACAATTTCCAAATGTATGCGAAATGTGGCATAAACATGAACCAAAATAAGGCATCCAATGAAAAAGTGCATTCAGATCGCAGTCAACGTCTCCTGTCTGGCCTAAAATAACCAATTCATCATTGGTGGCGTTCAATGTCATGGTATAGTGCGTGAACTTGAACCACACCCCTCAGGTGACTCGCCGTTATGTGCTACTAGTGTATTTAGCAGAGTAGGGGATTTGATATGACTACAAGGAATTGAATCATTGAATATACACGATTTAAAAATGGCGCCCTATAAAAATCTATTTACCCCCACTGCCACTAATATTTGTTTTCGCTATTTTTATCTGAAGCGATAACTTCAGAGAGTTACATTGGATTAAAATAATTTAAAATGCAAGCAATTAAAATGCGTGCTAAATATTTTATTTTCAAGGACAAGCCTGATAAATATATTTCTGCAGGTACAGATTGTCCTTGAAAATATGTAGTCGACCATTGTAAAATGATTGTAACA
Organism: Phrixothrix hirtus; assembly: GCA_024586415.1. Classification (NCBI taxonomy): domain Eukaryota; kingdom Metazoa; phylum Arthropoda; class Insecta; order Coleoptera; family Phengodidae; genus Phrixothrix; species Phrixothrix hirtus. Next base: position 7,088 of record JAHWXV010184136.1, read on the forward strand.
GTTAAAGCAACGTCTTTTCAACACTATTGATTTTCCCTCATTCTATGTAATTAACCGTTTTACTTTTTAGCAACAATGACATCATCGAGGAATTTACACATTCAAGATACTCATTTTCACTTACGCAAATCACGTGAGTCGTGACCTGCCAAAGAAAACTAGTCAGGCGCCTTTACATCAAAATCGTCATTTTTTTGATAAAATCAGCCCTGCAGGTGCAGAAAGTTATTCACTAAAAATATTCAACTCCTAAAATAAAGTATTCAAGAAACAGAAATAGTACAAACTTCCACTGTCTAAAAATAGCCTTTCATGTCACACTTTTTCGTAAATTATTTAAATAAATCACAGATTATGAGATTACACAAAAGAACGCGATTGGACTTTGTATGCCAACTCAATTTACATATACGCATAAAAGTTGGGGGTGAAAATAATTAAACAAATTCACTTTTGTGTTTGAACAGAACTGACCGAGCTGTATTACGTAATAATCAATGCCAATCACCTTGGTTTCATTTTTTCATAAATTACATTATACTAAACGTACAAAAATTATAATTTAGCGGAGCCATTAACCTTGCCGGTACTATTAATAACTAATACTATTCTAATAAAACTCAAAAACAATTAACACCTGTCTTTTAAAACTACTTACAGTAGTGTTATGTGTTGGTAGGCTTCGACAATTATAATACTTGATATGGTATCACTAATTACCACAATTTTAGCTGCTGCAAAGGAACCGCTACACGATAACTGCAAATGCAATGTCGACCATACGCGTAGTGTATTCTGAATTGCGTTTAGTTGAAACAGTGTTACCATACTAAAATATTTCCAGTTACAAATTTTAGAACTGAATTTTTTATTCAATTAATCCCGTAATGTTTTACTCTATTTATTTTAAAACGTTCTTTCAAGATCTATTAAAATAAAACACGAATGATTATAATTTAATGCTTAATACTAATCTCATTAAAGAAGCCCTGCAATTTGTGTACGGTATTGTGCGGTATTTCCAATCTACATTTAAATATATCGAGCAAAAATGCATGTGCAAATAGTCTTTAATTATCTAATGCACCTTAATAGAATACCTCTATACCTATACAAACAGTGGTAATATTACACCAAGTGACTGTTTTACAATCTTCAGAGTTAGTTAATAGGAGGTAATTAACTAACAACTAAATTTAATTGGAGATTAAAAGACCAGCCCTAAACCAAATAAGATTTATAAAAATTAAATTGTTTTATTTATACTACTATCATTATTATGCTAACAAAAAATAATCCTTAAATAAAAATTTCTTAACTATATTAACGAGAGAAACACATTTATTTAAATTATAAAATAAAATATCTAATTCGATTTCGATTAAGATTTATTATTTTCTTTTTCCCTCATTTTCAGTATACACATAGAACATAATCTTGGTTTAATATAATATGCGATAAATCTAACATTTGTTCATTCTTGAAACTGAGGTTCTAGCGTAATACTTTGGAAACGATTCGCATATGCTTTGATAATACCAATACACATCAATAACAGGATTTTTATTATATCCATATTCGTGTTAATTTTTGTCGATTTACGAGTCAACGTAGTTGAATTTTTCAAATTTCTTTGTCTCCCAGATTGGCGAATCAAAAAATTCAATTGCTACATTCGTGAATTAACACCTTTTGCATGTACAAATGTAAATAACGCTGTTTTGTGTCTTTAATAGCACACTGAATTGTCTAAATTTATTTTATAACCTCTCGGTAGTACTCTATAGGCGACTCACGTTACGTAGACCGACTAAAGATCGGCTGCCTTTATATCCACACCTCGATTGTTCTCCAGAAAGTAGAGTACAAACTTCTGTGTAAAAATAAGAAGTAAAGGGTTTCTTTATTCGCAGATTCGTCAACCTCCTGCATTTTTTAACTAATATTTCATATGCAGCAGATGTTTCATTTTTACACATGTATTCTTTTGATTTAAAGCGGTATAAACATGGATGCGCTTTGTAAAGTTCTATAAATTCCCTGTTTGATTCGGACGTGTTATTTTAACAAATTTTCTCTCTAAATTGTACAAACTGGCCTCAATCGCCTTCAGACTCACAGTTTTAACAAGTTTGCAGGGCAAATATCAAGCATTGCTATAAATTCATCCGGTCAAATGATTCGCCTGCACAGGCCGCCTCAGTCGTATACAAACATGAAGGTCTGCCTTTTCAAGCTCAGAGTCTACCTGCGTAATGTGTAATCGCTTGCTTTTAAATTTATCCAGCCGTTATGATAACCGTTGTTAGTATAATGGCAGTCAAGATGTTTAACAGGCAAGGGAAGGCTGCCCTAAGAATAATCGAAATATTAATAATTAATTACTTGTTATTGGGGCACCTAATCCAGGATTACTAAAAACTCATCAAGTGACATTGCCGTTGTTGCTAGAACCATAATCTGGTTTTGCTGTATCTGCTCGGTAGCGGTAGCGTCTGGATGCAAGTTTTTTTGAAACTGAGTCGTTGCATTCCAGCTGCAGATAACTGTAGATCGACTGCCTTGAAACCAGTCAAATCGCAGACATTGTGCCGGTTAACACAAATTTAAACTGCAAATCCCTTCTGATTAATAGTTTGAAGTAGGTTTCTTCAACTCTTGCCCTTCTTGCTCTTCCTAAACGGACATCTCCAATTGCTGACATTATCTGATGAACTTCTTTAAATTTACTCTTCTTCAATTAGAAGAGATAAAGTTGTGTACATTTTTAATATAGTTCGTCACAAGTGTAGCCTATTCATCAAGAACGGTCTATATATTTTTAAGGTAGAATGTTAATTGGCGGTTTCTAACATAACAAAAGCACTGAGTGCTTTAAAACGTTTGTTTGCTTTCTTTACCATTTACTTGTCACATCTTAAATGATAGACGGTACGCTACATGTAGCGTATGCAATAATGTAGCGAGACATTTGAAAATGATAATTTCACCTATTGTGCTTTTTTTGCAACACTATTGTATTAATTTCTTTTGAAGTGTCTCAGAAACGGAGCGTTAGTGTTGGAAAAGATATTTGCAACGTTGCCGTTGATCCTGCTAATAGGTATTATAAGCAATTAATTTATTAATTAATTTCTTTATTTTTGAATAACGTCTTCACGTCCTTTTGAAAAAATAAATTTAATTGTTCTACAGAAAATTGTCGACACATTTGCGAATTAAGCTAAAATATTTTTATTAGTTCTATTTACTAACTTTAAAGGCACAAAACCATAAGCCGTCAGTGTAACTATTTGTATCGAATTTTTATTTATGAAGAGCTATCAAGCTACCACCAAATTCCAATTTGCAAATAAATTTTATGAGAATTGAATGAATACCAGCATCCCAAATGGGAATTGAAGTTCAACTTTTACTGATATTTCTACAGCATTTTTCAAAATCTGGAGAAATGTCGAGAAAATTATGTAGGTATCATCTTAATTTTAGCAATCACTTTCTATTTTTTTCGTTTTTAAGACTTGGGGGCCATATATCAAACATATCCCTATTTTTAGCTTTTGACGGCATCTCTAAAAAATTAGTAATAAAAGTTCCGTGCATAATTATGAGGAAAATTATAACGCACTATTTAAATTTAATAACATGCGCGTTATTCCACACATCATGAATATATTTTTCTGCATATTTTTAAAAGTTTCATCGAAGTTGAACTTTTAAAACAAATATAAGTTCATTCAAAGCATATTGATTTAAAAATAATATAACACAACCGTATCTACACTTACCTTGCCAACTTGGTACAGAGCAACGAAATTATCCACACAACTACAAACTTACCACTTATACGCTAATTAGGGAGGACGTCTTTTACACCACTTTTAAACGCTTCCTGCATTGGTTGCATTCATCGGACGTGATCACTCCACTAACTTGGATCGCTACACAAAGAGAGCACTTTTAGATGTTCCCGCGGTTCTTGAAAATCAGTTTATACGTGTTCTGTTATTTGTGAATTGGATTGTGTTTTTGTGTGTTTGCTTTTATTAATAGTTTATTGTAAATATCTTTTCCCCTTTTTCGTGTCGTGATTTTACTAATTTTATAACAATAGAGTAGTTTAACATTTATATATTTTATATATAGATAGCATATTGTAGGTTAGTTTAGTAAGAATTATTTGTAAGTAACTTACTAGAAGATAAATTGTATTAGTGTTAAACCCCGTCAACTGAACAAAAATATTCGCTCATTTTATAAATATAAGTTTTGAAATTACTTGCTCTGCTGCGATCTCACTTCCCCATCTTTTGGGAGCGTAATGTAAATGTGCTCCAAAAAATAGCGACCGCTACACGTAGGAATTTTTCGAGAGCGATCAAATTCATCATCGGATGTTTACCTAAAATTTAGTTAGTGCTCCTAGAGCGACCATGTCCGGTGAATGCGAAAAATATTCCTCTTGCTCCGAGCACCAAATCATTTGGCGGTTCATGAAGTCATCGTAATCGCTTTATGTTTGAGATTAAGTTAATTTAATTTTGCCTTCACTAGCTTTCTGTTACGTACAACTCAGCGTAGCTCTTCATTTCGTTCTTTGAATGAATGAAATGCGTGAAAAGTAAGTACTTTAAATGCGCATGCGCCTTTAATTCTGCTAATTGTGTTCAACTAACTGTTTTCCGCTACTCTATCTTCTCCGTATGACCCTACACCGATACATCATATTTATTAAGTGTAATGGAATAAAATTAATGTTTCATTCGAAACCCTGCTTTCTTTTTATGTTTTTATCTCAGACATTGAAGCAAAATATGCTGAGTTGTATTATAAAGAAAAAAAATACACGAATAGAGTGAGATTCGTCATAAAGGATATCCCTTCATATTTTAGAATCATTTAATCTCTATTAAAAATCTTTCCTTTACCGTGAAAAATTCTGGAAGAATGCAAATAATTTAGTTTCAGTTTTAAATGTTGACTAGTACCGCGATGAATATATATAATCACTGTGGACTATACTAAAATTATCCATGTGCCAAAGTTGGCACCTAACGACGTGCATGAGGATACGAGTTCGTATGAATAATTTTATATATGAATACGAATTGACGTCATTAAACTCATTTTTATATAAAACTATTGTATCCTTAATTTAAAAAATATACTTAGTTATGTTAAAAGCTGGAAATAAAAAAAATCTTGTTAACTTTAAAAAGAAATACAATAAATTTTAAAGCTACGAATCTAGGTTAAAGGTTAAAAGATAAAAAGTATGGTAAATCCTGAAAATACTTTTATTTAATTAGTCTGTCGATAATGTCAGTTTATGTCTAGGTTATATACCTATTAAAGATAGGAATATTTTGAAAATACGATAATTTAATTGGTCCTAAAATTCGATGATATCAATTCGTATCTTTAAAAATAAAAGCTATTCTCATAAATTCGTATCTTTATCCACAGCCTTATTTTAAATTCCATTTTGCAAAATTGAAGATTTATCATGTATACAAACTTCGGTGATATCTTTTTACATAAGCTTAGCAAATATGTTGGCCATATACTTCTAACGAAGGCGAAAATAATTTGCAAGAGAGAATAATCGTTACCAAACATGTATACGTGTATACATACCAATCGATCTTCTTCAAGACTTGCTTTACAGCAGAATGACCAAGTAGTCTTCTCTTCCTCAACTGGACATTTAATTTCAACGGCATTTCTAGGACACTTTTTTTCTTCTTCTCTCTTACATTTAATTTCTTCAGCCATATTCGGTGGTATACATAGAGGCCTAAGTATATATTAATGTTATTATACTTGTAAATATTTAAAAACAAAATTACTCATCAATTTTACATAAAATTAATGTCTAACATTTTCGGTTATTGTTTAAAATTTTGACGTAAAGTTGATTTGATTTATAATAAAACTATTTGGCATACAGGATGTTCCCGTTATAATCATCATATAGAGAAATAATTGCCGTGTATTGTGCTTGCGTGAATGTGAACGTCACACAATAAGTGCACGTGCATGTGTATAAATAAAATAACTCAAAAATTAAAAGCAGTAGAAAAATAAATTTTCATATTGTTTCTAGAACAAATTAGTTTCCATATACGCTCACATTCACATTCAATTAGAAATAAATCCTGGGCAGAACTCTTCACTCCTCATTTTTCGGATCTACAATAATAAATATAACTCTTTAGATTCGTTTTCTACACCATTCGAAAAGCTATTGCGCGAAATTCAAAATTAAAAATAATACTCGTTTAGAAACTTTTCATTATTATTTATTATAAATTTAAAATATTGTTTGTATGTCTTTAATATTTTAATTTAATATTTTGTATCTATTAACTTGTTTACTTATTCATTTGCTTAGGAAGCATTTGTAAATAAGATCTTTTCCTGTAAATTCTTTATAAACAAATAGATAAATAAATAAATTCTGAAGTTCATCGGATAACCGGAACTTTCCCTTTATTCCGGAGATTTTTAGGGTGCGCACAATTTTCTCAAAAACGGCCTAATGATTTTCTTTAAACTCGCTACATTTCTTAGGCATTTACTTTCCTTTCAAGTTAACTGATAAATTTCTCTGTAATCAACTAACCGAAGTTACCGCACGGTTAAGCAAAGTCCGGCTTAGTTAGTAACTTGGATGGGTAACCGTTGAAACATTTATAAAATTTTATTTTAAGTGCATTCTAAATTCGTTTTTAACTAATTACGATAATTTAAAATAGGTAAGAGAAGTCGTATGTTGTTTCACAGTACATTTCTTTACTAGTTCCTGTAACTAGTTTTTACGGTTACGACCTGTAGAAAAACGATTTTATAATTAATATAACGTAATTATGTTTCTATGTATACAGTAGTTTTGAGTGATAAAACGCGAGTTTTAAGCGGAGATTTCTGCAAATGATCAACAAGAGTGATGAAAATATTTCAAGAATTTTTAAAGACTTTTTTAAAATGTCAAGTAAATTAATGATATTAAAGTACTTAAATAAATTTATAAAACAACCAAATTGGGAATACCTAGCGAAATTAATTAAAAATGTTAAAACTACTTTTAAAATAAACGGATTGATGGTTTTTACAAATTAAAAATGTGTAATTAAGAAAATATTGTTAAAGGCGGAATGTCGCAAAGAAAAAAAACTTGATGGGTAAAATTCGATTCGAATACAACCACCACTAATTAAGATTGATACCAGGGACAAATTAAGTATATATTAAACGGCCTTAGGCGTTTATAAAATTGTCTTCGTAAATTTAAATTATTAGGAACGGATCAAGAGATTTTGTTAATAAAATTAATACTACATCATACTACTCCAATGCCTAAAAATTCGTTGACGATATTGTCAATCGGTCCAGATTTAAATGTGATTTTAGATCAACGCTGAGTGAAGAACTTTTATTAACCTAGGTCTATTAGCAAAATTATACTTGAATCTCGCTAGACCAGTGCGGTTAAGATGATGTTATAATCAATATGTGAGAATATACAGTAATTCTGCACACTACGTAAGTGTTGAGAGTCAGCATTTAACTGTTTTATTACAATTATAGGATGAGAGTATTCAGAAAATAATGGGCACAATTTTAGAAAAATTATCAGAAATGACCGACGATCGAACCTGGCTCCCAATCTCCGGCTCCTCTGCAAATTTTTCTTCAAATGTGCCACTAAGAATAGGATTTATAAATCCTATGAAAAATTTGCAGAGCAGCTGGAGATTGGGGATTACAAATTGCAAATCTGGAAGTCGGGGTTCGATCCCCGGTCGCCTTTAAAAATTTGTCTAAAATCGTGCTCATTCCTTTCTGAATACTTTCACTCTCTGCAGTACCGCAATTAGGTATTTTGAGCCGTGTAATAATTAATTTAATTAATACACAACACCTTCCCTTAATTTTCATCTTTTATTACAGTTGTAGCGGGATGAGTTTATTTATCTTAACAGAATGGCAAATCTTCTCAGAAGGTCTCTCATTCAACGCCTTGAGACTCTTTAAAAACTCTAAGGCAAAATTCGAATCCTATTCTTTTTTTATTATGGGCGCTCGAATTTGTAACGTTTGCAAATTCAAGAAATTAAATATAAAGATTAGGCGACATTGTAACATTCGTATTCGTGATGTTGCTTTGTTCGATCTTGTACATATACCATGAAACAAAACAATTTCGGCAAGTAACAAATTTAAATGAACTTCCCTTTTTACAAGCAATTGAAATATTAATTGTGAGGATTGGTATATGTAAATTATAGATTGTAAATTACAAAAGAAAATATTCTTACGAATATGATCTCTCTGCCTTACCAGATAACCCCTATTATTTGGAACTTCTTAAAATGTCGCATCCACCCATCAAATTCATTAATCTGTCAGCTGTGCTGTAATACAAAATACATACAGTAACAGTTCGAACTAGAATTATTAGGGTTAAGGAAATACGACAAAGATAATACACTTTACCAATACAGTATTAGTTTCAAGGAATTCAACTGCTTACAAAATATGTAATTCTGACTTATTCCATACTGAATCTTAATTAAATTAATTAAGGACTGACTGCTAAAAAAATTATAGAATTATTTTTATATCTATGTTAGTTCAACCTCTAAATTAATTGATTAAATATACGTAATTGTTGCGATACGATAAAAACCAACATTTCCAGGAGCATTTGTAATCGAAGAATTTGTTATTATTAGACACAAGATTATTGATGCCATCTAAACGTACATATATACGATGTGGTTAAAGGTTCGTGTACCTTTTTGGAAGTTTTCCATCTATTAGAATGCGTCGTTGTAAATATTATAATATTCTTGAATACCCACCAGGAAATTAGGCTAACAAATAATTAAATCTAAAATCAATTGATATTAAATTTGACACTATTTAATGGAAGGAACACAAATAATTTTAAAACGGATGTTACTCCATTACACAACACGAACACCTGGTCTTTAAAATTACGGTAGAAACGATTATAGTTATCTATAGCAATTTTCTGAAAACGTCTAAACAGTTGTGTGTAAATATCCCGTAGAGTTGAAACTGCTGGAAATTTAAATATAATAAATTGTTCGAATTTAACATTTCATTATTATTAAAATAATAAGTATTGGCGGTTCACTTTTAAACCAGTTTATTCAAAAACGGCGAAGCCGATTCTTGTGTAATTTTTACAGCTTATCAACAAATTATTTGTTATTATAATTGAGAAGTTTCGTTTTGTTGCCTTAAGCCATTTCGTAAATGTTATAAATTTTTTACAAAAAAGTGCAATAATTTGGCGTGTTCTTAGAATGCTTATCTTAAAAAGTTTATAACTTTGTTATTAGTGAACAAAATTTAACAAAATTGCAACGGTATATAGCTCAAACCTTGAAAAAGAGATGGTGTGTATTACAGTTTAGGAAATACTTGTAGTTTCTCTATTTTTTACAAAAAAGGTAAATTCGCCGAAATCCTTTATTTATGATAGAAATTGAAAATTTCCTTTTTTATAAGATGTATTAACATTATTTAAACAACAAAAGTTAATTGGTTTTAACAGATTATTAAAAGTTGTCTTATAATTGAAAGTAAAAGATTTTGAAAAAGATGCAAATAACTGCTGTCGATTTGTTAATTCGTAGCTAACCGCATTGAAGGTCATTCTGAGGTAAGCGGCAAACACGTTTCTGTTATAAGAAATTATTCTTTGCGTAATAATGTAAACATATTTTAATAGTTTATATGTAAGTGCTATCGGAATATAACACCAACTTTTCGTGGGTTGGGCTACGGTCTCACAATGTTACAATACAATATAAATAATTCTTAGTGTTTATATTACAGTCTTGATAAAGAATCAAACCGAAGTATTATACTTTTTACTGTAGTTTTTGAAACGCTTTACTATACATTGTAAAAACGCGTACATATGCTATAAATAAATTTTTATTATACCTTGTATGTATAAATAGTTAGAAATAAATAATTACATGCAGGTAGAGTTTCTTAACAATTTTATTATTATTATGCTTCTGAGTAATAGCAGTCTCTGAATCATTGAAACACATTAACCGCCCACAGTGTCGCTTTGGTTTACGGTGCCGTGTTCCCCTCGCGGAATGTTTCCTGAGCGCTCTTTTGCATAAACTTTTTTATCTCTACAGGTCTTCACAATTTTTTTTAGGTAGATCTTTTCTTCTTACGTGTTAATTTCTCTACTTGTATAATGAGTAGAAAGAATATTTTGAATATCTCTTCAAATGAGCGAAATAGAGTCGTTCGCGATTATTGACTGTAATTTCGTTATTAATAACTCAATAGCATTATAATTTGTTAAAAATATATAATAATGTCCAATTAATTATATATCAAAGTATAAGGCACTTTGGATGAATGGTTTTTGTTAAATTAATTGTTGAAGTTCGACATTCTTAAAAATATCAATGAAAAACACATTTTATTGAACTCATTTTACATTTACCAGCGAATGCAACTTTGGAAAATTTTTAAATTCAGCATACTTATACGAAACTTAACTATTATTAAAATAAACTTAAGTTTGATCTAACTCGGTTTATTAATTTCTGAAATACAAGGTTTGAAAATGAACCGCGAATACTTATTATTTTAATAGTAGATGTTCTTAAATATAAAAAATCTGGTGTGAAACAACACACGACTTTCTCTTACGCACATAGATATGCCAATAGTATCCATAAATGATTGGATTATTGCCTACGTTTATTTTGGAAACAATAATTGTAACGGTCACCCATCCAAGTTACTGAACAGGCGAAAGGCTGCTCAACTCCGGAAATTTTCTCTGATAAATTGCTTCAACGCATTTTTTCAGAAAAACTGTTAAGTTCACGTAAAGGGGCATTAAAT
>JAHWXV010184139.1:0-19147 GCA_024586415.1 Phrixothrix hirtus
TTATTTTGCTAGTTTGTTAAACTTTTATTTTATGTATTATTATTAAGAATTCAAAAAGATAATTTATAATAAATCTATAATGTGTGAGAAACCTTAACAATTTTCATTTTTCTTTACTGAAAATACTTCTTTTTGTCTGTTTCTTCTACTGTCCGGTGACTTTTGTGACCCACTGTATATGACCAGGCGCGTTCTACACTTGGTGCGCCAGTAGTGATACGAATAACTTTGATATATAAAAATTAGAGAATTTAAATACACAGCAAGGTGAAGCGGTTTCTACTAACGCGAAAATAGTTACAGAAGGCATTCGTAGACAGACCATCTTGTGATACGGGCTAAAAGAAAGTTATTAGGGAAACTTAGTGCGTGGCACACTCTATACAAGCGTACATCCACTGAAGGGTTAAAAATAGTTTGATTTACTTTCCCTACATAATTTTATTTTACTGGCAATTACAGCATTTTGCACATAACTGTAATGAAATTGTATTGTGAACCTGAGTCTAACAACGCGTTCGCAAAATGTGTTTGATTGTATTTATCCAAGATGTGGACTTCAGCTGTACATAAAATTTTATAAATCTCTCCTGTATCTGTACTATCTGTAAACATTTCTTGAAATGAGTTTTTCTAAACGGACTTTTATTATCGCTAGCAGCAGATGAATTAGCGTTATTTTTATGTAATGTGCATATGGTCCGCGTTTGATAAAAGGCATTATAGTTTATATGTAAAAGCGTGTTGTGCCTTATATTGCATTTACAATATTGACCCGAAGAAAAAAATTCTAATTTCTTTATTGGTTTCAGACAATTTAAACACATGTCAATCTGTGAATATGTGTAATTCTTTTTTTAGGATGAGAGAGACCTAGAAATTTTTTACATACATATATTTTATGTGCTTGTTTACGTAACATGCATGAATTTGTGGTGACAAAAAATGTATTTGAATTCGCCCTTGTAAATGTGTCAGCCTGACCTGCATGTGGCAGTAACCTTGAATGATCTTGCTGTGAGATGACCTTTGTTGTATTTATCATTTCAAGTAATTGACTACGTGATGAAGTAGAACCAGTAAATTGTTTTAATGTAGGTCAATCCTCATTATTTGATATTCTCCATGTCCTTCTAAGGGCTCACTCAATTTTGCAAATTAATCAAATTAAAATAGCATCTCGGTTCTCCGAGTTTTCATTTGATACCTCAAGAGAAGATATAATTTGACTTGCTTCTCCCATAAGTATTAATTTTAGATGAAAATATTTTTGAACGTTGGATAAATTACTGTTTTAATTAAATAAAGAAGGGACAAGATCGTAGAAAGCCTTTCCAGTCGTGATTGTTTCGCGAAAAGATGGAGAGTTCGATGGCTGGGAGTTTAACACTACAATTAGAGCCTATATTTAAATCTGGATGTTTTGTTTCTGTAGAATCTATGTAATTCTGATTGGTATTTGAAACTGTATTGGTAAAAACTGAGTTAGTGGTAACATAACCTTTAGCTTGGCTAATAATAATAATAACTTTTTGTTTACCAGAAAATAACCAAAAACTGGATACCTACTCGAATATGATTAAACAAATTATTTGAAGAGTACATTCCAAAAATCAGGAATTCGCCGCTTTATTTAAGCAGTGATTTAAGACAGGAGGCCGAAATTTATTTATAAAAACTAATTCACTTATTTGTACATTTTTAAAATTCAGTCAATTTCGAAGTGCTCACCATTTGAAGCAATCCACTTCTAAACACGATGGTTCTACTACTCAAAACATTTTTAAAACTAGGGTGCGTTTTGTTTTACCTTTTAAACATTAGCCAAACGTTTTCCTTGGAGTTTTTATCATCCAAGGTAGTACTGCATCTATTCAAGCGGTTGTTCCTTCAGTCAGTAGTGAGCAATGGAGGCATGCATTTTAGTAGAATCTATGAAATGCCCAAATCCTCCGCTAAAATTCAATGATAGCAACCCTAATAAATCTCAGTTACTGTTCTGAGTTTATTTATAGCCGACGGTGATCTTTCAGAATGCGTTGACGTATTTTCGTAACGTTTTCAACATATTGAATAGTTAGGGGATGTCCAAATCAAACATGATAATCAATTAACATTTCACTCAGTTTGAAATGGGAGTGCCATTTGTAAACTTGCGCTTTACACGCGATAGCTTCCTTGCTTTTGCTGCGTTTTTTTCAGAACATGAACAATTTATTACAAAATAATCGATGGGTTAAGCAACTTGTAGAAAACAAATCACCGAAGCCATATGCAATCTTATCCGATAACATCGGCGGGAGTAACAATTTAAGATACTGAGAATATTCACCTTACGGCGAAAGCGCGTAGTACAAGCGCCTCACGATTCCAGTTTATTTTTGGCATCCTTCCTAAAAGGTGCATATACAGGGCATGCGGCAAAATTTCGGGGGATTATTTCTTGAGTTGCTTAAGATATTTTTGTCCTTGGATGATTTTTAAATGGACGCTTTGTTTCGAAAATACCAGGCGATGAAGATTTCTTGAAAAGAGACATTACTTTATTAATAACATATTACGTGTAAAGATTTTCGATCTACAAAACTGCTGAAAATGACTACCACCATCTGGGCTGCATGCATCTAATCTTCTCCTCATTGATTGCCCAATCGTTTTAAAAACAAAAACTTATTTCTTATGGCATTACTCCCATTAATTACCCGATTTCTCAAATCTTCTTCATTCTCCATTTAATAAATGGTCGCATAGCAAAAATTCAAGGAATTTAAGTCTGGGAATCAAGCAGGCTATAAGTACGGTCTACAACAACCAATGCAGTGGTCTGCATACGTTTTGTTTAAAAACTCGCTAAAATATGCTGATGCATCATCGCGCATGAATCACATTAAATTTCTCGTTGCCCAATGGTACATCCTCTAGAAACTCAGGTAGTAATTCTTCCACAAAGTTTCGATATGCTGCACCGATAAGTCTTACTTGTAGAAATGCCGGTCTAATTAGCTTGTCACCCACAGTTTTGACATAAATGTTTAATAAAAATTGACGTTGAAAACCATGTGAGTTTTCATAAACCCACGCATGGCTGTTATGGCGTATCCTAATTACAGATAAAGCAATTTGCTTCATCTGTAAAAAGAATAAACGCCAGTAGTTGAGGTTATGAACCAAAGTATGCAGAAGCCATTGAGAAAATGCAAGACGTTAAAGAAGATCAGCAGGAGTATGTTCCTGAACGCGTTGAATGTTGTGTGGATACAAGCAGTACAGATGCAAAATTCTCCTGACAGTCCTATTACTTGCATTTAAAGCATTTGCTGTTTTTCTGGTAGAAGTACCTGTTAGCTCTTACTGTATTTTAAAAGTAATTAATAAAAGATTCAGTAATAAATATGCACTACCATGTACATTAGTGGTTCAAATAATTTTAGCAGGGTAAGAATTAATTAAAGTTAACTAAAAAATTAGTTTTGTAAAGAAAAAATGAATTAAACTAGGAATCCAATTGAATACACCACGTATAGTGTTTTATATAGTTGTCCTATAAATTTTATTAAATATAGAATTGGAAACAATTATAAAATTTAGTCAGTAAAATTATTCAGGAGGGATTACCAGTTTACCAGGTTATGAAATCAACGTCAGTTATTTTAGAAAGCTGCTAAAACATAAATACACGTTTCAAAGTTAACTGAATGTCATGACTTCGTTGGTAAAGAATAGAATTGAACATAAAAACAATTAATGTACATCGTAGCATTGAAATCATGTAAAGCAACTAACTGAGCTACTATGGAGGGAAATAAATTCGTAGATCCCGTGAGAAAATCGAGATTAGTAGTTAACCAGATACTAGTGACATAGGTTGTGAGCTGCAGTAATTGTTTCGGAAGTGCCTTTTGTCTTCATTTTAGCTCATCAAAACTTTCCTTGTTAAATTGCTAATGTACCCACTGAGCCAAAGTGCTTAGGTTGGATTTGCAAATTAATTGAGATAACCAATTCAGCAAGAGTAATGCTAACCCCCAGGATTATCAATGAAGTTGGACAATCATGGACGGCTTCCGCTCGTAAAAAAATAAGAACCACCTCGACTGTAAGTAATATCTATGTTATTTCGTATCTAAAAGAAAGTTATACTATCTACCCGTACGAAGATATAGTGCGCGTATAATAAATTTAAAACCGATCCAGTATTTTGCTAACATAAGTAAAGTCATAAATCATTTGTTTCAAACTAAATTTAGAATTTTTATAATAACACGTTCCTGAAAGTCAGAATAGTAACAGCTTGCAGGTGGTTAAATTTAGTACCGGTTCTTTAACTACTTACTTTAAGTAGATTCTAAATTTTTGTTATCGTATCAATTAAACCTGTAATTTTTATTGACACTTCAAATTTATTTTAATATACAGGGGTATCAAATCTTTCCACTCCCTTTTCATTTCTAATAATGAATAGTACACCTGGATCGATAACCTACGAGAAAGGAGTTTCACCCCTACTTCTGTGGCAAGGTTAATGCTCCGCAACATACAGTAGATATCACCAATAGTGAGCACATACAGTGTAGTATATCTTCTTTCGGATTTATCCCGTAAATGCATTACCAAAGGAGTGTCTGTCTCCATCCTAGGTAGGTCTTAACATCTTGACATAAAGGGTGATTTTACGAACATTACCTAGTAGCAGTATTTGACTCGAGAACAGTGGCGCCTACCTTTACCGATTTTGACGTAACCCTACAGTGTTCAACTATCGAACTATCGTGCATTTGTCGCATACGTTATTTTCAGTTCAGCCTGTGACATACCTGCATCATCCTCTACCATGTTCAGCACATTTTCTTCCAATTCTACCGTTGTTATTGTATTTGGCTTTTCTGGTCTACTATTTCGTTTAAGTATGTTTGTTTCATGAAGACGTTGATGGAAACTTTTGAAAATGTTTCTATCAGGAACATGACGACTGGAAAATTGTTCGCTATACAAGTGCCTAGATTCTAGCGAATTCCAATTAGCAAATTTATACAAAAAATGCATATCAGCCATCTCGGACTTTGTATACTGATTCATATTAAACAGCTTTCAAACAGTTTCAAATAAAAGTTGCTTAACAAAATATTGCACACATTTTGGCGTAAAAACTAAACATTTCATGATTACGTCATTTGGAGTTATGAAGTCATCAATACTTTTTGAATGGAACACCCAGTATATTTTTGGTTGTTTACATTAGCCTTAGCAATACCTTTTAGAATGGTATAAGATTTAAATGATGTGAATTTAATAATTTCCGAGATTATTTGAGTGTTAATCGGAAAAATGTTGATAAGTTTAGGATGCTATACAAATTGCTTTGATTGTTTAGGGATTGTTTGGGGAACGAAGGAAAACACAACAGGAAGTTTGTGCTTTTTTTAATGAGATGTATCGAAATTGTGAGCCGATTACTCAGTCGATTGTCAGCAAGACTTTAAAGTGATTTAGAGAAACCCATCATGTTAGACATGTTCCTAAAGTTGATGCGACAAACGATGATAACAAGCTAAATGTGTTAATAGAACTGGCTGAAAACCCGCAATCATCGGCTAGTCAACTAGCTTTAAATCTAAATGTAAGTCAAGGTTCCATACATAGGATTTTAAAAAAGGAAAAATAGCATCCTTATGAACCTATTTTACTGCAACAGTTATCCGAAGATGATTATGATAGACGTGTTGAATTTTGTGAATGCATGATGGAAGGAATTAACAATTACCCAAACTTTGTGAATGAAATTATTTTTTCTGATGAAGCCACTTTCTATCTAAATGGAAGGGTGAATAGGCACAATTATCGGTACTGGTCCGCTAGCAACCCTCATTGGATGATTGAAACTCATACGCACACACCACAGAAACTGAACGTTTGAGCAGAAATTTGTGGTGGGTGGCAACCTTACTGGTGATCGGTATTTACAGTTGCTTCAAGAACAAATAATTCCGCCTTGTATAGCCCTTTTCACAAAAATAATAACATTTAGTTGCAATAATAAGAAATTAGTACCTCTCTCGGTCTTTCAATTTATTAATCAACATCCAAATATCTCTTAACTTTACACCGTCTAAACTTTGTACCATTTTAAAAGGTATTACTTAGACTATTGTAAAAAATAATAATATACAGGGTGTTCCATTTAAAAAATATTGATGACGTCATAATTCCAGATGAGGTCATCACGAAATGTTTAGTTTTATGCCAAAGTATGTGGAATATTTTGCTCGGCAACTTTTATTTCAAACATTTTTTAATACGTCTGATTAAACCTACAGACCATTATTCCATACATTTGGGGCACATGGTATAATTACTTCATAACATTTTTTTCTTTCGAAAACCGTTTATCGCCCTATATCTTCGAAACAAATCGTCCTATCAAAAATAAACCAACTGTACAAACATCTCAGAGTAACCCAAGGAACAACCCCCAGAGTTTTTGTCAAATGTTTAAAATTGTTTCTTTAAATAAACCTTTATCGCCATGCACCTGAAAATAAAGTATTTCTCCGAAAATCGCCCAAGGACATGAAAATCTTAAAATAACTCAAGAAACATTTTTGCCATATGTTTAGTACATACCTTGTATATATCAGCTACTGTTTAGAGTAATTTTCGCGGTAATTGAGGCGTTTGACTTAGCGTGGTATCAAATTCTGCATGACCTTGTCCAAATAATTACGCCAATGAGGTCAATAATTGTCCAATACTGTTCATCAAGCCCTTATTGCACTTAATTGTTAGGTCACCAACCGTTCTGTTTGAAGTCTGGTCTGTAGATAGGGACTAAATATCTCTCATAAAAATTTCTTCTAGGAATGTTTATGGGCGTTGTCGGTCATAACCTTTTCACGTACAGCTTGCGCACCCTTAATTAAATTTCCAATACAGCGTGAACCCTACGTTTGACCAAAATGTCAATAACAGTGATAATATGTTTCGTGCTCTGTATAAACAGTATTTAACGAAATGAGCCACCGAAGTTGGTTATTTGTTCTGCGCATATGCTAAGTTTCTATAATAATTCTGAATTCCGAATAACCTTCGTATAATTTTAATAAGCTAGCTAAATTACATTTAATGGTATCCTAATGTGTCAAATTTAACGAAGGTACCGACGCTAAAGCACCATTATATTGTATCTCAGTTAAGTTATCTTGTCTTAATCTGAAACCTTTTCTACCAGCAATAAGATGAATAATAAAAATTTACAATAATATACGATTATAAAGAAATTGCGTACCTGCGTATATACTTTTGGCGTATTTTATATAAGAACAAATAGATAAGCTAATACGAGGGGTGCTGCACATGTTTTGGGAATCGAGTACTTCCGTCGTTGTTAGAGAATCATAGATGACACTATCGTAAAATGTGACATCTTTCAGGTTATGTAGCATTGACAGTTGAATAAAACATCGTTTGGCAACGTTTGTATTTAAGAATAAAATAAACAACTCACAAAAATGGAAGTAAATCCCGAACATTTTCGTGCATTGATTTTTTATGATTTTAAAAGCAATTTAACTCAACAATGTATGGATCGTCTTGTTTCGGCTTTTAGTAACGACGTACCATCCAAAACAACAATTTATCGCTGGTTTTCAGAATTCAAGTTTGGTCGTGGTAGTCGCAGTGACGAATTTCACGAAGATCATCCGCGAACTAGTGTTATTTCAAAAAACATTGATTCTGTGCGTGAGATGATTGAGATGGATCGGCATCTGGCCTACCGTGAAATAGAATCGACACTTGGTATTGACGTGAAATTAATATCAATGATTTTGTATGACCATTTAGGTGTGAAAAAATTATATGCCCGATGGATTTCAGACAAGTTTACGGACGCTCGAAAAGTGGACCGTGTCCAATGGAGCAAGAAAATGCTGAAAAGATTTAACCGCGGTGCTTCAGATTTGGTTTATAACATCATTACAGGTGAAGAATATTGGATTCATTCTATGAGCCAGAAACAGAGCAGCAGTCGTGCTTTTGGGCCTTTCAAGATGAATTGAATCCAACAAAAGTTGTCCGTTCACGAAGTGTTTCAAAGAAAATCGTCGCAACATTTTTCAGTGTTACTGGCCACGTTGCTACCGTCGCTTTAGAGGATCGTCGCACGATTGATGCTGATTGCTATACAAGTATTTGCTTACCGGAAGTCATCAATGAAATCAGAAAAACTAATGCAAAACGTCGGATCATCTTGCAGCATGACAATGCGTCATCACATACATTATCACAAACTGTCGATTATTTGAAGCGGCAAAAGGTAGAATTAATGCTCATTATCCATACAGTCTGGACTTAAATCCAACTAATTTATTTTTATTCCCGGTTGTCAAAATAAAATGCGTGGAACCCGTTTTCCAACATCTGAAGATGCCGTGGAAGCATTCAAAACTCACATTTCTGTATACCATCCTTGGAATGGAAAAATTGCTTCAACAACTGGTTCGAACGCATGCAAAAGTGTATCGATTCTAAGGGAGAATATTTTGAGAAACAATAGAAGCATTATTACTGTATTTTCATTGTATTTCCATACCTATTCCCGAAACAATTGCAGCACCCTTCGTACGTATACTCGTACAAGCTGGTATTGATTACTTTTTAAAAAATAATAAGCGTTCCTATATAAACTGAGTAAATGGTTCGACACCTTTTTATGTCTTTATAGAGCTAAATAAAATACTATTAACTTGACTAGTGCACCTTTTTTACAGTAATGATTAGGATACTTAACTCGTTCGAACACGAGTAAACTTATTTCTTGAACAAATTGATTCAATTAGGCTGAGGTCAGAGAAATAGCTTTTCTTTACAAAAGCAAGTTTACTGAACTGTTTGATTTTGGTCTTTCAAAGCGAATTTCTAAATTTTAAATCTTTGCGTCACTATCGGCATTGTACGGTCCTTGAATAAAGTTTATCGAGCTTTTTTCTGAATTTCGCATTTATTAAAGAACATTATAATTAGTTCTACTAATGTTTTATTTCGATATCAAATTTGCTTAAAATAAACAACATATTTTTTAAGTAAAATGTCGTCTATTTGCATGGCTGATAACTAAGAGAACTGTCCTATTATGCAGAACAGATTTTACATATACGCTTTTATATAAACTCGCACACTATAATTGTATATTGAAAGTTTTGCGCACAATATTAATTCCATCTATCTAGATAATCTATTCAGATTATACAATTATACAATTTTTCAAATTATATCTGTAAGTGCAATAATACTCTAGGGGTTTTGTATTAATCGCTGGTATTTTTCACGAATACGTGTGTTTCATACATAATCTTTCTGTAATCCTCTTGTATATAATACTTATAATTTTATACAAGGGCGGTCTGATAACTAACCGGTTTCCAAGAGATGGCGCCACTAATCATCGAATCTATATCATTTCTGTCAAACAAGATCTGTTATTAGGCTGCATGTAAATTTTTAGCGCCATATGTCAATTAGTTTATGTTTGACAGCCATAAAAAGAGAACAACTTGTGATTGTGTTAAAGTAATGGATAAAAGCGAGTTTCGTGCATTGATTGCGCATTATTTTTTGCGTGTAAAAACCGCGAAAGAAACAAACAAAAAGCTTGATAAATATTACGGCATATCTGTTCTAGCGAATTCAACTGTGATTTATTGGTTTGCAGAATTTAAACGTGGTCCTACAAGCACAATTGATGAACATCCTTCAGGTCGGTCAATCGAAGTGACCATCAAAGAAATGATCGATAAAATCCATGATATCAATTTGGAAGATCTACAAGTGAAAGTGCGTGAGATATCTGACATCGTGAACATCTCAAAGAACGTACGGGTAACGTTTTGCATGATCGTTTACATGTGAAAAAGCTGACAGAAAGATGGGTGCTGCGTTTGTTGACAATCGAAGAAAAACGTAATCGTGTGGTCATTTCAAAGCAATATTTGACGATGTTTCAACTAATGTAGATGAATTTTTGCATATATTCGTAACCGTAGATGAAATATAGATCCACCACTATATATCTAAAATAAAATAACAATCAAAACAATTGGTTGAAGCTAATTCAAGTGCACCGAAGAAAGCAAAAGTGGTTGCATCAGTTGGTAAGGTTTTGGCAACTCTTTTTTGGCATGCACAAGGTGTAATGCTCATCGATTATCTTAAAACGCAACAAGAAATTGCAGGATTTTATTATGTGGCGTTACTGGACCGATTTCACGCTGAAATAAATAAAAAACGAGCGCATTTGGCGAAAAAGAAAATGCTTTTTCATCATAACAACGCGCCAGCTCACACATCATGGAAAAATCAACAGAAAATGGATAAAATACGTTACGAATTGCTTTCGCATCCACCATATTCTCCTGATCTAGCTCTCTGTAATTAGTTCTTGTTCCCAAACCTGAAAAAATGACTTGGTGGAAGGATATTCAGATCAAATGAGGAAGTTGGATGGGATACTGGTGGATATTTTCGATGACTTGATAAATCTTACTACAAGCATGGCCTAATGAAATTGGAAAAATGTTGGACTAAGTGTATCGAGCTAAATGGAGACTATATCGAGAAATGAAATGAAATTTTGAAGAAAACGTTGTGTTCTCATGTTCAAACCGGGCATTTATCAGACCACCCGCGTATAATTTTGAATTGTTTTAACATTCTTTATTGTTTGAAATTTTAATTTAAAAGTCTAGTATTGCTGTATATACTGGTTTCCTATTTTAATTATAAAATAAAGAAATTGCATGTGAATTAACCCTTTTCACGATTAAGAGGTGCTTTTAAAATATGAAAAACAATTTTTTAAACCTTTATTGAACAGTTGAGTTACTAAAGACTACAAGCACTGATTTAGGAGTTCTGTGTTGTGCCATATAATATAGCGACTTCATCATAGGTAAAATACCAGTAACAACACTTTGATGACGAGACTGGCGTTTTCTTCTGTACACCGTCAACGCTTTCAAAATGAGTTCCATTACGTTTGCTTCTTATGTTAGGAAATAAAAGAAGTTGTATAGTGCAAAATTAGGCCAGTGTGGAGGATGCTAATGTTCTTGGAGGCCGTTATCCTGATGCAATATCCATCAAATTGTTCATAGCTCAAACTTTTTGCTCCGAGAACTGTTCCCACTATTTCTGTATAATATAATGATTAAATTCCTACCTTTAACAAGCTATTCAACGAACAGAACACCCCTAACATCGAAAAAAACGATAAGAATTTCTTTGCATTTCGATTTACTTATTCGGGCCTTTTCTACTCTAAAGAGCTGGCGTCTTTCACTGCATGCACTGATTTTTATTGGGTTGGTGCTGGAAGATACACGTTTCATCACATATAATAACAGAATTCAAGAAACCTAGATTATATTGGATGTATTTAAAATGTCAACATGGTTTGCTGATACAGTGTAAGATTATTAGTAAAACGTTAAGCGAAGGCATGTTTAAATGGTTATGAAAAACTGGTCTGACAACGTTCCTATTGATGTGCTCAGACGTCGATCTTTTCTGACAATTTCTCAAACCTTTTCAACATTCTCACCGTTTCTCATAGACATCGAGCGTCCTGAATTCGCATCGTCCTCGACTTCTTCTTTGCTAGCTGTAAACCTCTTTTACTACATAAAAACATGCGTTCTAGATATAAAATTTCCCTTATAACCTTCTTTGAGTGTCCAGCAAGTTTCGGAAATGTTTCTGCCAATCTTGCAATTCTTGGGCCTAATATAATTTTTGATAAAACGACACAACACAAATATAAATATATCTCAATAGTTCAGTAACTAACTAAACTAATAATTCTAAATTTTAACTACTGGTATTTGAAGCTTATACATAGCAAATGTGTAATTGCCGTTGACAGGCAATGACTCCATTTAGAGTAGCTTGATCACCATCGTCAATCTGTTGCCATACCTCATATCTTGTATTATGCAGGTTATGAAATTTTAATTAAGAAATTGATATAAACTTGTATTAATTTATTTTAGGCAAGACAATAATTGTTATAAAAGGTATACCAATAATATGCACTTGTCTGGAATAGTGCTGCATACCTAGAACAGATTCTAATTATGTATAAATAGCTTCTTATATTATTAAAGGATTTTTTGAAATTTCATTATTGCGTGTTTCTAATCTGTTAAATTTATGCAGGTTAAATAAATATTTTATTAATATAAAACGGAAACTTCCTTTTAATATACAAACAACCGTAAAATTGACAGAACGAAAAAATTGATTTTCTATTTCTATAAAACATTCATGTATGTATATCTAAATCTATTTATATTCAAAAACAAATCAGTTTAAATATCTGTTGGCAGCAGAATACAGATTTCTATAATATTTCCAAAGCGTTTACAATATACAGTCTGATTGTGATTTAACACTCCCTCCTAATCCACTGTATCAAAATAACTAAATATTTTAATTATAAAACTACAAAACTGATCTGTCAAATTAAGAGCAAATACCTAAACTTTGACATAACATTGCAAATCTTACACGTGGTATACATTTTGATAATAAATCAGCTAATTGATTTTATCCATCAATATGTTCTATAATAATTTCATTATTTTGGTGACATTCACTCATAAAATAGTATTTTACGAATCTCTTATGAAATTCCGGATTATTAACCAATTTCACTGCACTTGCATTATCCACAAATAAATTAGGTATTTTATGGATTTTTGAACTTAATTCATCGAGTAGTCGTTTCATCCACAGCAATTCTTTGGTACCTTCATATGCCGCGACAAACTCAGCTTATATGGTTGGTAATGCTACAGACTGTTGTAACTGGTTCGACTAAGAAATTGCACCTCCTGCGTATACTTTTACAACTCCACTTGTTGAAGGTCTCGTCTTCGCGGTTCCAGCAAAGTCAGCATCACTGAAACCTTTAATAATTAATCTAATGTTCCTCTTAGATACTTGAATATCGTTTTCACACTAACCCAATCTGTTTCTGTGGGTTGCTACACCTTTCGAGCTGCTTTTGATACTGAAAATGCAATATCTGGTCGTGTAGCTGTTATTAGATACATAAGGCATCATACAGCTTCACGATGTGGTATTTAATCATCTAACAAATGTCCAGTTTCATCATTGTTATTCTCAAAAGGCGTTGTTATGGAATTTGCCTCATTCATGTTGAATCCTTTCAAAATTGAATCTGTATATACTTTTCGACGTACAAATATGCCATTTAAACTTTGCTTTATTTGAATTCCCAAAAAGGTTTTCAGTGAACCAATTCTAATTTTGAAGTTATGTTGTAATTGTTTGGTAAAGTGATCAATCTCAGTTTAATCGTTACCTGCAACTAAATCATCATCGAGGTGAATCACGACGATTGATTTATTACCATTCGTTTTTCGAATAAATAGACAAGAATGAGCTGAACTTGATTTCAACCCTTGTTCTTTCATAAAAGTAACAAACCTTTGCTTCCAGCATCTTGGAGCCTGCTTAAGACCATATAGGCTTCGATGAAGTTCACACGCTCGACCGCTACCATCATGTATACTTCTTCCATAAGTGTACCATGAAGGAATGCAGTTTTTACGTTGAATTGACATAATTTTAATTCTTCTGTTACGGCTACACTAAGCATCGCATGCACTGTATCATCATATTGAGCTACAGGACTGAATCTCTCAAAAAATGCATTTCATCCATCATAGCCCCAAGTCAATCTTTCTTTTCTGCATATTTCATTATTTTATTGTATGATGTGGACTCCACATCGCAACTAACAGCTGAATATGCTAATTCCACAACAAAATCTCCTGAGGTCATCCACGTTGGCTGTTTGACTGTACGTTTTAAACATCTGTGCTACCTTCTGAATTGTCTTCAATTGACAACGCTTGTTTATCATTTGAATTTGACAATTCTTGTTTTACACTACTCTATTGCAACTGTATTCTGCCTGCTCCTCCGTATTTGCACATTTTATATTGATATGAGCTGTAGTATTTGTGCACAAGTGTAAACGTTCCGCTTTAAAATAAACATCACGCGAGTTCACAACCTTTTTAAGCGATGATATATAAATTTGATACCCATCTCTATCGTTGAGATAACCAACCATTTGTCCAAAGATGCATTTATTATCAAATTTCTTTCTAATATGCTTAGGCATATATACAAAAAACTCTACGCCAAACACGCCTAAATAACCTAGATTTTTGATTATATAATTTTTCCATAATTCTAAGGGCGATTTTCCCTCTACTGATGATCTTCCATCCCGGTTTAATATGTACACAGCAGTGTTACATGCTTGTATCCACATTGATTGTGGTAACCCGCTTACCGACCTTGTCAGCTCGACAATCGTGCGATTTTCGCATTCAGGGGCGCCGTTCTGCTGAGGAGTATACGGTGCCGATAGCATTAACTCAATACCCCGATTGTATCACCCTTCGAGTTTCTTCACAATCAAATTTCTTCCCGCCATCACAACGAACTTTCTTTATCGTGTGACCAACTGTTACCGCTTCATTTAAAAAAATCTGTAAACACTTTACAACTTTTCTTTTGCTTAATCAAAAAAATTCTACGAAGTTTACTGAAATCGTCTTTGAAGCACACGAATATTTCGCTCTTTTATAAATGATTCCACTGACATTGGTCCACTAATATCCGGATTTATTAATACTCCGACAACTTGAGGTCGGCTCCATCGCTGTTTAAAAGATTTTCGGTGGATTTTTCCCAAAGAACATCCATCACAAAAGTCATTTATTTCCGCGTGGTTCACGACGATTCCCATTTTTTAAAATATTTTTCGTACATGACGTTTGGCTAAATAACCTAGTCGATCGTGTCACAACAGAAGAGTTTCTAATGTTGTAGCAATATTAATTTCAACTTGTTGTTTTGGTATAATAACGCGCATATTCATGTAGTATGCATCTGTTTTCCAATCTCCCGCTACTATCAGCTGATTTCCACGTTTAACTATAACTTTTTGTTTCTGCATTGTAACACTAACGTTGTGTTCCGTTGCAGGTGTTTCCCAATGTCCGGTACATACCATGCATTTTTCAGATAAGCAGAAGACCATTTACCATGAACTATAGTTTCAATATTTACACATCCCGAACCATATGCAAGTATTTTTTCTTTATTAGCAATTGAAATATTTAATGGAGTGGAAAACTTTTTATATGAAACAAAATATTGCTTATTTGTCGTCATATGGTGTGACGCACCTGAATCACACACCCAGGAATCTGCTGGTTGCATTGAATTTAATACTATCAATGCAGAACCTTTACTATTAGTTGATGATCTCTTGGTTGACGATCTCGAATCAGATGTTTTATCTTTGTTTATTTTAATTAAAGCATTTCCGAATGTATTTATAATTTTGTGTCATTTTCTTTATTTCGTGCGATTTTTCAATTATCTCTTTTATTCCAGCTAATATGAGCGTTGAAGTCGATTCATGCGCTGCAAAAGCATTTGATTCTAACAATGAAACTGATGTGTGCAGCTGTTTTTCAATTGTACACAATTTTTCTAACAAATTACTTTAAGTTCTCTTATTACAATCTAGCGATTCCCAAACATTAATAAAATCTTGATATTCTGAACCTACTGTAGCTAAAATTTGACCATGTAGAAGTTCAATCGGAATACCATGTGACTCTCGTCGACGAAGTTCTGTATTCCTATTGACGAATAATTTTTCAACTTTAACCATATATGCTGCTGTACCGATTTCTAAATCGCTGTAGTTTAAAAAACTCTGTCATCAATAAACTCAAACGTTGAATGCTACTTTGCTCGTAAACACTAACTAATTTTCCCCAAACATCTTTAGCATTTGTATAAGTTAGCACTAAATCCGCGACTTGTTGATCAAGTGCACTCGCAATTAACGATGTAGCCCGCGCATTATCACACTACCATGTCGATAACTGTTTTTGATTTTCTTCGTCTTCTATGGTTGCAATTCCAGGATATTTTCGCGTCCCGGCAATCATCGACACTAAATCATGTTGTTCAAAATGCATGTTCATTTTCCATTTCCATTTGGCCCAGATAGCTGCCCCAGCAAGCTTTTCAATTTTAATTTTCATTTCCGTTGCCATTTCATACGTTACTAACTTTTAATTAATTAAATGAATAGAACTCACAGTTATAACGTTTTAGGCCAATAACCTGTCAAAGTTATGCAGATTACATAAGTATTTTATTAATATAAAACGGAAACTTCCTTTTAATATACAAACAACCGTAAAATTGACAGAACAAAAAAGTTGATTTTCTATTTATGTATATCTAACACAGGGAGGGCACGGACCTGATGTCATAGATTTTAATGAAACTTTTTTGAGTTATTCTGCAACACTAATATACGTTTTGCCTAAAAGGATTTTTGTCAACGCCTCTTCATTTCGAAGAAAAAACATAGTAGAAAAGATATATATATATATATATGAAACATGATTATAGTAAAATATTAAAAAATATGTATACCCAACATTTTCAAGTTTATTTTATTTATTCTAATCTATTACAATATTTGGGATGGTATTTATTATAACATACGTTTATCATAACAAAGCATTTGTTTACATCTAGTGCAACTAATGATGACTATTTGTTGACAATGACATTTTCCTTTATTTATATCCGCAGGAAAATAAACTCCTCGAACATTTAAAAATATCGTTTTTTCGTATATGTTTTGATGCGTACCGCGCATATTACAATATATTTTTGAAAATTGGCGAAAAAATTTGAAGGTGTGTCAAAGAATGAATTTTAATTTCGACTTCCAGGGAAGCTATTTCGCGTCGCTGCTTCATTAGGTAGGTATGTCGCATTTTGCATATTGGAAATAAATTGTTTTACTCGTCGATAAAAATAAACATTATCATAAATTAGTTTGAATATTATTGTAAGATTCAATTATAGCTGTTGGATATTTCTAACATTAGTCTTTTGGTTCCAGTATTAAAAGTGTTAGATATATCTAACATTGGTCTGCTAAAGGTTAATATATTTCTTTTTCTACTATTTTATTTTTTTTCCGAAACTAAGCGGCATTGACAAAAATCATTTTACACAAAATGTATATTAATGTTGTAGAAATGCTCAAAAAAGTTTCATTAAAATCCGTGACATCATGCACTCCCCTTGTAAATCTATTTATATTCAAAAACAAAATAGTAAAAATATTTGATGGCAGCACGATACAGATTTCTGTAATATTTTCAGGGTGTTTACAATAGACAGTCTGATTATGCTTTAACATAACCTATTAGGAATTACGTCAACTTCTACATCTTTTTAGACAGCTCTAGTTCTATCTAGATTTCAAATAATGTCATCTAAAATTGCCAAATGATTTATATTAATTAGAGATCAGGCGCCTGAATGTAAGTTGTTTTAAATTTCGTGGTAATATATCTTCCTTCAGTATTTAGTTGCTTATTTGAGATATTGGTATCATTAATTTGTATGTCTTATTTAATTTTTGGCATTATTTTTACTTCATTTGATTATAGCAAAGGATATTTGTTATCGTTCAAGCATTTTGTTACATTTGAAAAATTGCCTACACTCGTATAATTGATACTGAGATTTTACGTTTCATGGTAATTTTATTGGTTATTGTCTACACAGTTATTTTCAGAATAATTTTGTGCAATACCGTTTTCAATGTTATTACTATTAAAACCTTGTTCGTTTTCTTCGTCAAAATTTGTATAATTCAATCTTTTGAGTGTAAAAATGTTAGTTTGCTATTTTATTGACAACGTCTACGAATTACATGCATTTGGTTAGTGTTTGAATAATTATGCACTAAAAGTGTGTTTGTATGTTAGGAATTGATTGCGTTT
The DNA here is from genome assembly GCA_024586415.1 of Phrixothrix hirtus. Classification (NCBI taxonomy): domain Eukaryota; kingdom Metazoa; phylum Arthropoda; class Insecta; order Coleoptera; family Phengodidae; genus Phrixothrix; species Phrixothrix hirtus. The sequence continues at coordinate 17,925 of JAHWXV010184139.1, forward strand.
TAATTGTATTAATTCATTCCATTGTTTCAAAACGGTTTTAAAGTAGGAAAACATTATTTGGGGAAAAAATTTTGAATTTGATTTTTGAGTTTAAGTTAGAAATTTACTTTTAATGTGAAGTTTGTATTTAAAATTGGGGTTTGGTCGAAATTGTTTAAAAAAATTGGTATTGTGTTTATAATTCTGCCTGTATATACTGTGGCAAACACTTATAATTATTTTGGATTTATTACAGTTGAAATTTGAGGAGTAACTATTTGTAGAGTACAAATTATTTGTTTGTGGTCGAATAAAACAGAGTTTGGTTTGTATTGTGTATAATTGCAAGTATTTTGGAAATAACGTTTAGAGTTTTAGATTCTTTGACTTTTTGTGATACATTGTTTAGAGATTTTTAAATTTACAGTACCTATAAGTGATTTAATTTTGTTGTAAATATTGATAGAAGATTCTGCAGAATAGTACTAAAACTAACAACCAGGATGTTTCAGATAATATGACATTCCCTTTAAGGGATGTAAGTAGACTCTACAGACACCCGAATAAACGTAAAATTTTAAAAAATACGAATACAAAAATGTCCTTTTTTTTCTAATTATGTACAACAAGTCGCCTATGGTTGCATTTCGACTAAAACTGTTAACTCATTCATAAAATTCTAACTCACCTACCTAACAGTATCAATTTACAATAACATACACTTTAGCAGCTGTAGCAGGCACATTGCGATTTGTTTACTACAATATGTAAAACAATTGAAGGAATTTAGAAATAATGTATACAATTTTTTTAACAATTTTGAAGAACTTATTTATGAATAACTGATAATTATAAAAATGGAGTTTAGTCATTCATCGTTCTAAAAAATGTGTTTAAATGTAAAGACAGCTTAAGCACTTATTAATTGACATTTTTAAATTTTACACCTAAAAATAAATCTTCATTCCTGAAATTTCGTGACAACATCCTACGCTTAAAATAAAAATATTTTAAACACTTTGATACGTTTTAAATTTTTCTAGTTGGTTTTGTAACTGAATTCAGAGGAATGGCCCAATAATTTGTCCAATTCGACTTAAAATAAGCAAACGCTGTTTTATATGCTATTTTAATAAAAAAAAATCTGGTGTGAAACAATACACGACTTTCTCTTACGCACATATGCCACATATGCCAATAGTGTCCAAAAATTATTAGATTATTGCCTACGTTTATTTTGGAAA
>JAHWXV010184146.1:0-13688 GCA_024586415.1 Phrixothrix hirtus
GGCCGGGTGAAAAGCCGATTGTATCACGAACAATTCTAAGGCTTCTCACCAAGAGAATTTCTAACCTAACTAAGTAGGTTAAAATCTCAAAAGTTTGCACGCGTTTTTTAAACAGCGAAGCTTTAAGGTCATTCACATTTTGCCACTTTTTAGATTTTGTGCTTACTATTTTAAATATACAAAAAAATTTTAATCATTTATTGGCAAAGTAAAGAATTAAGTAATACAGAAAAATGACGAACAAAAAAATAACTAAATACATACAGTGAGAGTCAATACAGGATTGTTTTAAAATACTTTCAGAAAATCAAAGAGGTATCATACATGTTTAAGACACTTGTTTATAGTATTCTTACATCCAACAAACTTTTTTTGTTGAAAAGCGTAAAGTAATAATAGAAATGCATCGAGATCAACAATCTTTAAGGAAAATTGGTAAAATTGTAAAACGCAAGCATGTGACGTTCAAAAAAAATATTGACAAATACAATAATCTCGGATTACTAAGTAACGTAGAGTATAAAAGACGATCAAAAAAGCTCAACGAACGTGATGTGAAGCAAATTTGTAGATCATTAAAACAAAATCCTTTTTCAAGTGCACTAAAAATAGCAGAACTTACTATTCTCAAAAAGAACACGTTAGTGCAAGTACACTCCGGAGAGCACTGCATAAAGCAGGGTTATGTGGAAGAGTTCCGAGGAAGAAACCACTTCTTTCTAAAGTGTATAGGAAAAAACGTTTTCAGTATGCCCAAAAAACTTAAACCATGGTGCATCCTTCTGGAATAATGTGCTTTTCACTGATGAAAGCAAGTTCGACATTATTAAAGACAGAAAACCATCGAAAGTGTGGTGAAGTAAAAATCGTGCTTTGAAAGAGCGGAACGTAATTCATACTGTTAAACATAGTGGATGATCCGTGATAGTTTGTGGATGTATTGCCGCTTCTCGAGTTGGAAATCTTGTGTTTATTGAGGATTCAATGAACAAGGAGGATTACGTTGAAATACTGCGGGGAAACGTAACCCCTAGCGTTAGGAAGTTGAATCTATCTGAAATATGGATATTTCAAAGTGACAATGATCCAAAGCATACATCACGTATGGCCAAGGAATGGCTTCTTTATAGAACACCAAAACAATTAAACCATCCTTCGCAATCCCCAGAGCTTAATCCCATAAAAAATCTATGGGATTATTTGGATCGAAAAATAAGAAAACGAGAAATAACATCTAAAAAAAGTCTAAAAGAAGTCCTTGTGGAAGAATGTAATCAAATTTCTACAAAGTATACATCTTTATTATTCAACTCTATGTAAAACGGATTGGCCCAAGTTGTAAAAATAAGGGAGATTCGGCGAAGTACCGAATGCTATAAAAAGATGGGACAGTGTTATTGATATTTATCAATGTTAACTTTATATTGACTCATGAAACATGCACTGTTTTCTTATGTATACGTTATGAATTTTTTTAGTAAATTTAATATTATAATAAATATATTTTTTCAGTAGAGGACAAATTGCGATTTTGCTATTATATAACTTTTTCCCGTTTTCATTAATAATGTCACAGTCTCGCCCTGACATATTAGTATTTATTTCTATTTCGCATATATTTGTTTAAGTACGCCCTGTGCATATCTGTGTATAATTTCTTTTATGATAAATATGTATAGGATTTTCAAAAGTAAATAATCAAAATTCGTTTCTGTGGGTATTTAGATATATTTATCTTAATGAATAATTCCTTTTGTTATATTTGTATTTAAAAATAACGGCTACTTCTAATTAATTGGAATAATTTAGAGGATTACTTTTTTATAAATTGTTTATCCAGTAAGTATCTCTATCTGGCGTTAAGATTTGTAAATATAAAAATTCGTTTTAAAGCTTTAAATTCAATAAAATACAAGTCCTTATCTTTCACTTTTGTGTTAAGTTTTTTGGCGTGGATCGCCTTGAACGAACACTTTGACTTCTCTTTGCTAACGTTTAGACATACAATGTGACGAATTAGAATTTCTTACTCCTATATTTAAAAAAGGCGTTCATATTAGATACAACGGTAACCTCTAATTAATCCTTCTTTATTTCGCAATTAATTCGTTTTGGTCTACTCTTTTTAGCTTGACTGCTAGGACCTTATTCTTCTATTACAATGAGTTATGCTGGCTTCTGAAGATAATTATATTGTGAGATGGTGATGTAACACCCGCTGTTCATTAAGCCTTTTGGTCATATGCTAAGCCGAAGAATGGATTTCTTAAGGTTGATCACTAATTGATTGAATAATAATACCGACATAATTTGTATCTTCGTGTCATGACCTGTCTAACATGTGTTAGTTCTGATAAGCTTAGATAAATTCGCTTGTGTTTAAAATATAAAGTTTTTTTATTAATTTCATGTAATGTAGACAAAATTGTTTATTAGCTTCCGATCTAAATGAACACATTCTGTAAAATAATTGTATCAGCATTTAATTGCTATTCAAAAATTATACATTTTTATTTCAATGATAATCCATAGCTTCTCAATCATTGCAAACTTTAAGATTACGGTGACAACTTATCTAAAGCGTTGTTTAAAATTATTTTCAATATACAGTGTATGCACAATGCATACATGCAATATGAATATGTTTCTCTAGGGAAAAAATATTAAATGCTAATTTTTGTTATAAATTAATCAATAATTATATCTAGTCTGCAAAAGGACATACTTACTTTAGATAATTTTTTTGTGTATCTTTATTGCGTGCATTGTTTAGCTCGCTCTTGCGAATATTGGTTTTCTTGTCAATGTTTATAAATTTGCTGACTTTTTGTTTACGTTCGCTAAGTAATTAATTATAACTACCAATATTTTGTATTACTATAGCCTTTTTTTGGTTAACGAATGTATTGTTCATTATACCTTTTCTTATATAACCGTTTAATTTAAATTTAAAGAAACGTAATATAATACTCATTAGATACGAGGTCTCAGGTTAGCTTTGATCTATAAAAAGCATTTCATTAATCTTTTTGCTTGTTAAACGTGTCCTTTACCAGGATGTAAAGTTAATGTCATTAAGTTAGACGATTAAATAAAACTCTAGGTTAGCTTTGATCTATAAAAAGCACTTCATTTATCCTTTTGCTTGTAAAATGCGTCCTTAACCAAGATATAAAATACTGTTGATACTTTATATTTTTTTTGTACACAATGATGTTATGCTAAATGTTACACGTTATACTAAGGGTTTGAATAAATACCCTTTTATTTGTTTAAATTGTTTTGTTCTGATTTCTCAAATCCTTCCTTTTTCTGCTTCAAATGAATTTAGGATTTTCTTAGGTTTACTGCTTCGGATGCTGAACAAGTACTGTGGATAATCTTATATTAGCTGTACATCTTGACGATCAGGTGTTACCTGTTGCTGTTGATGTGAACGACTGCTCTTACTGTACTTTTCTTACCTTTATTTTAGAAAAGCGTCGACTTAATTTGAACCAACAGACTTTCGCTGAAAAGTATATATATTTTATTATTATCTTTTTTTACTACCGTAGGCTACACCATACCCACCCTACTCTACCGTTTTGCTCCTGAGCTAGTTAACGTGGCAATAGATTTTAAATTAATTCAAAGAGACGCTGAAAATTTTAAGTGTTAACTTTATATTGACTCTCACTGTATATAGATTTTAAAGAAATATGTACTTTTTCGCACTTTCAGAATTAAAACATCACACTTAGTGACATGTTCCATGACTAAAGTGACACTTTTAATCTCAGGCGATTTAAATGTTACTTTAATTCCCAAGGGAATTAAAGTACTTTAAAACCCCCATAAAGGTAAATTCATGACAACAACAAAAATCTCACGATTTTCTCTTACCCATTTTAAAATTTAATTTGAATTTATTGACGTTAGTTACTTTCCTATACACCTAAATTATAAACTCTAAGATTAATTTAAAGCAATACTAATTCATCCATTTATGATTTCTTTTATACATGTACTAAGAGTTTTATAATTAAATTTTAAGCTAATTAAAAGCAAAAATAATTTATAGATTTAAATAAAAGTAACTAACTATGTAAATAATGCACATAAATCATTAAAATATTAATTTATTTTTATTTTGGGGACAATAATTGGAACGGCCACACATCCAAGTTACTGGCCAGACAAAACCTTGCTTAACTCCAAAGGTTTTTCTTAATAACTCACTTCAACGAATTTTCTCAGAGAAACCAATTAGTTCATGTAATACAGCATTATAGGATCAAGAAACGTGGCGAGTTTAAAAAAATCGTTATAGCCGTTTTCGAGAAAAATGCATAAAACCTAAAAATCACTAGAATAAAGTGACACTTCCGGTCATTCGATTTTAACGAAATTCCTACTAGGAAGTGCAAGGCGGTAATAAACTTATTTGTATATGTATAAAATTTCACTTTCCTACGACGTTTGGTTTTCGAGATATATTGATCATGATCACATACATACACACACGGACGTACCGACACACACACACACACACACACACACACACCGACACACACACATCGACACACACACGCACACACACACACACACTCACACACACACACACACACACACACACACACACGAGCACACACACGCACAACCCATGCCCGCTCACCAACAATTCTTTGGTTTCTATTTGTCCTACCAACTTCTAGATAGCAGTTTTAATGCAGATTAACTTTAGCGAAATTGTGAAGAGACACTAGAGTTAAACTTTGCAAAATGACTCATGGCATGCATCGTTTATTTAATAGTTTAAATTTATTGGTGACCTATAATAATTTTATTATTATCGGTGCGGATTGTGCTGTAGTATTTTAGATTAACCTAGACGTGTTTTTGTGTTTTGGAATATGCTATTGATGAAGGGCGGATTTACCGTTATACTATGAGGTAGATTTATTTATTATTTATATTCAACCAAATTTTGATTTAATTGTTAATTTGCTCAATACGGTTTAGCAAAATTATCTTAACGTGCATTGGTACGCTTGGATTTTACGGTGGTTCGGGTGGTTTTACAAAAGTGGACTTAACTTCGATGATTAAGTTCTTTCACTGAAGATTGCTTTGATAAACTATTTCCGATGCATGGCGTACAAGCAGAATAACGTAGTATCGCTAGTTAAAGATGACTGCTGAGCTAGTTCTGGTGCATGGAGTACACGCGAAGTGACGTACTACAGCTAATCGAAGATGGCCCTGACTAACTAGTTGCGGTGCATGATGTACACGTAGAATGATGTAGTATACTTCTCTCTGAAGAGAACTCGGTCAAACTATTTCTGGTGCAGTGCACACGGAAGGACATATGGTAATTCTGATTTCTGAACGGTTTCTGTCTCGTATTTATACTAAAATTTACCGTAGAGGGACACTTTCCGATTGTTATCGTCTAGATTATTTTGTTTAAATTCATATTTTTAAAAATTCAACTTTTTGATTTTTGATTTAGCCAAAAGTTGCGCTAGTACTGGTTCTGTATTATGTCAAAATCTGGTAATTTTTCGCCGGTTAGTTAACTTGCTATTAAAATATTAAGAATGACTTCTTTAAATAATTCAAATTCCTCTATGAAGTTTGTTTCAAGATTAAGATTGCTTAATAATTCGCTTTTATTTTGTCCTTTTGTTCAAACAACGATTTCTTATTACTTATTATTGACTTAATTTAATAAATTTAACTCTAGTTTTTATTAAATGTCTGTAGTCGGCGCTTTTTCACAGGTGGACGCGTGTTCGTAGAATTCCTTATTTTATCGGTTGAAACGTTTTTCTTTGAAGAAGCCTTTTTATCTAATGTTTATTCTTAATTAATTATGGTTGTATAGTTTTAAGAATTCTAACATTTTCAGGATATCTTAATTAATATATTTAGTTCAGCCTTTAGTTAATTGTTAATTTAATTTATTAATAACTAAATGCTGTCTTCAACGGAAAAACTTTTACACATAACTTTATATAACAATTTAAAACAGTTATTTACGTAATTAATACATTTGATTTACAGAAGTTAATTAGTAATCGGACTGTCTTTAAAATTGTCTTTTTGTTCACTCGCGGTTTGCACTTTTATTTAACACATCCGAACTGTTTCACCTATATTTTCTGGAAGTTAGTTTTGAACGTTGTAATGAATTGAATTTATTGTTTATTTAACGAATTTGTACTTTGATGTTAGAAGCGAATTCACATATTTAAAAATGTTTACAAAATTCCGGAATGTGGCTTCTATAAGTCCAGAATTCGTTACGGTACGTAAATTATTAAACCATTTGTAAATCATTTTATTTGACGTAGCGGAGGCTGGATAATATTTGTCAAGCTCTTGTTTTGTTTTGTTTCTGTTATTGTTTTTACATACAGAAAATAACTTTTTCGATTCTAAATGGCTGTCAAATACAAAATAGTCAACAAATGTTTTTGAAATTTTAACAAAACAATATTGACTTTATTCTGGTAGGGCCATCACTTGCATTTTTACCAGACTTATTGAATATGCTCGTATATTTTATTAATGTTTCGAATTGGATTGTAAGGCTGTTAGTCTTTAACTTGAACGATTCTCCACGTTTTTGTTTTGTTAATATAGAATTACAAACTAGGAAACAAATACTTTGTGATCTTGAATAGGTTTTTATTTCTTAATTAATGTCTTTATTCAAGCATATAACTTATCATTTTGGTATTAATGGTGTATTTCATCCCATGATTAATTTTCGATTTCTCATTTTAATTTTCTTAATTTTTATTATAGTTTAGTGTTTAATCTAATTTGAGAGTTCTTTATCAATCGTTGGTAGTGCCCTTTTTTTTCTCAGAATTGATCTTCCTTCGTAATGGAAACTTTGAGAAAAATCCCCTGATTACTTTGCAACTTTAAGATATCCTAATTGAATGAATCGTTAATCAAAATAGTAATTTACATAAAACTAATAGGGTTACATTCACTACTTGGTTTAATTAACTGAAACTAATAAATACTTTTAAAGTCGTCATTTTAATAGTTAATCTCTCAATTGTAAGTAGTAATTTTGGATTGATGAACGAAGTCTACCACATTCTTTTTATTATATTATACTTGCACTTTAAATATTTAATAAATAAGTTTGAGTATATTCATGTATGTAATGAGAATTTGTAATTGATTTATAAAAATGGCAGCTACTAAAACTGTAAGTAGCCGACTACGTTTGGTGTAGTGGTTAGCATGTTTGCCTTTGCACTCAAGTGACGCGGGTTCAAACCCGATCGAGGTCGGTAAATTTTTTAGCGGTGAAAAATTTAAAAAATATGTCTTCTCGGATAAGGAAGTAAAATCGTAGGTCTGTGTCAATGCGATGTTTGGCACGTTAAAAATCCGTACTGACGTAGGAACGGCAAAATTCTAATAGGCATAGCGAAATGACTGTATAGCAGTTCTAGTTCAAGAGGGCCAAGGGAAATTCCGCATCCCGAACCCTTAGACACAAAAACAAACAAAACTGTAAGCGCTAGGGTGGTAAAACCTTGATAGTTCAATGTAAATAAACAAACCCTATGCCATTTTGTAGAATATGCTTGTTGCACATTTTGAAATACAGTCAATCAGGTTAATTTGGAGAACATATTTGTACACTTATCCTATATTGTCAAGGAAATCAGTTTATGTAAAAGATGTATCGATGTTATTAATAAAGAATTTTATTGATTGAATTTTTTAAGTAAGAACCGTTTTGCTATATAGCCAAGAGAATTTTATTTATTAACAAAATTGCAAATGGGAATGAAACTTTAATGACAATTTAGTTTTCTACGTAGTCACCATTAAGACCGAAGAAGTTGTTTAAACGTGGCACTAGTTTTGTTATATTAAAGACTCTGTCTAGAATTCTGTTGCCTATTCGTTGAATGTAGTAGTGACATGTCGTTTTAACTCATCGTCGTTAGCCATTCGCTCTCCCCCTATAAACTTTTTTAACTTTGAAAAAGGATGGAAGCCCGAAGGTACAAAGTCAGGACTCTAAGGAAGATGATCAAGCCTGTCTTACTGAAACTGATCCAGTATCGCAATTGTCGTTTCTATAGAGAGTGGACGAGCAATGTCATGAAGCAAGCAGCTGCTGCATGGGATAAGATCTCGGCGGCGGCTTTGGAAGGCCCGCTTGAGGTTTGCGAGTGTTTCACAGTATACTTCTGCATTTACTCTCATTCCTTGAAGGGTAAATTAACCAAAATAACGTCTTTTTGATCCCAGAATGCTAGAGTCATGAGTTTTCGGACTGACAGAATCTTCATGAACTTTCGCGATTTCGTTGGTAAGTCAGAATGATGCATTCCCTGGATTTTTGTTTGTTCTCTAATTTATAATGACAGATACAGGTTTCACCACCAATCACAATATGGGTCAAAAATTGCTTTGTTTTGCATTTCTCTTTTGGCACCCATCGGCAACAAACCTTTTTGTGTTGAAGTTGTTTAGTAACAATGGCATAAATCTCAAATCTCGATACATGAATCTTCTGATCACATGAATGCAGTTATCGAGTTGTATCAAATTCTTAGTGACGACATTCGGCCACCTAGACCTTTTTTCTTCGCTGACATTGGCTTTTCCTTTATTAAATCGTCTACACCGTTCACAAATATTCCCATTGTTCATAAGATTTTCTTTGTAGACTAGACTCCTATGAGTTGCTGATATATTGCAGCCGGATGGACATTTTTTGCTTTCAAAAATTTAATCATATCATGGATTTCACAGTCAGGGGGACTTTCAATCAACATAGCGATGAGCAACCAATTAGGCAGCGATTTGAAACACACTTACTGTGTAGTAGTGGGCCACTTGCCCACGCCTGACCTTGCAACACTTGGCAAATATCTGTGCGGCCGTGATGTGCAAACGGTTCTTACTTAAAGAATGACTCTCGTATTTCTACTTCGCTTAATACCTATAGGAGCCTACATTAAAAAAATCAAAAAAACCTTATTTTATAAATATTAGTATCATAGATAATAATAATTAAGCACATTGTTTAAGGAAACTCATGTAATCAACGTATAAAATTTTTATTATAATGTTGTGTTATTTATATAACTAACTACTTTAAGCTAAATATTTACAGCTTTTATAATACTAATGTTATATTAAAATCATAAAAATCATTGTGTATTTAAACAATTACTATCTTTTACCATATTATAGAATATACTCTTTTCATTTTTAAGTAATGTATAGGGTCGATCCTGTTCTACAATTTCTCCTAAACTCATTACTATAACTTTATCATAATCTAAAATTGTGTTTAGTTTATGGGCTATTGTGATTACTGTACAACTCAAGAACTTTTCTCTTATTGTTTTTTGAATTAATAAATCCGTATGTGGATCTATATTGGATGTAGCTTCGTCAAGAATCAATATTTTGTTGTTTCGAACAATTGCTCTAGCCAAACATATTAATTGTTTTTGACCTACGCTATAATTTGAACCACTGTCACCGATATCAGTATTCAAGTCAGAGACATGTTCTGTCATTTCAACTTCTGCAAGTGCGTCCCATAAATCTTTGTCAGAATAGCCTCCTTTAGGATCGATATTTTCACGAATTGTTCCAGGAAATAAAACAGGGTCTTGAGGAATAATTGAAATACTTGAACGTAATAATTCTACCGACGTGGTATTTATATCTAAATCATCAACGTAGATTGTTCCTTCAAATCTATATAGCTTAAAGATGGTTGCAATAACGGAAGATTTTCCTGCTCCAGTACGCCCAACAATTGCAACTTTACTTTTTGGTTCAACAATAAAGTTTATATTTTTTAAGACCATTTCAGATGTAGGGGAATATTGCAAATAAACATCCTTGAATTGAATTCTTCCATTATTAGGCCAATTAGTTGGTTTATTTCCTAGCACTTCATCATTTTCCAGTTTAGTATATTCCAAAACTCGTTCAGATGATGTCATTCGATTTTCAAGTTCAGCCCATTGACGTACTGCCCATTGTAAAAGATTTGTTAAAGTAAATGCTTGAGAAATGGCAAGTCCAACTTTTCCGGCAAGGATGTCTAAAAGTATTACGATAATAGACGTATCCTTTATACATTTTTAAGACTTACCTGAGTCGTAAACTAGAAATGATAATAAAATGGTTGTTATGTAAACGTCACACATGCAGTCAAGATAAACACCTAGAGCCCTTGAAATTGTGAAATTCATATAAAATACAGAACTATAAAGGTCTTGATGTTTATCAAATTCATGTTTTAAAATTGTTTGGGCTTCACTCGCTCGTATGGTTGTTATCCCATCAAAAGTTGCATTGAAATGTCCAATAAGGGGACTTCTAGCTAAACAAAACCTTAAATTTAAAAACAGATAAAAAGGTAAATGTACTTCTCTTACTTGCTCCTTCTAATCTTCTAATGCTTCTACTCGTTGGAATGTATAAACGACGAGCAATATATAAAATGCCTAGAAATATTGCAGAGGGTATTAAGAAAAGAGGGTTCACCATAGATACCACTATTAGAATTGACAGTATAAGAAAGCTAACCTATAATAACACTATGTATATTATAAAAATATATAAACATAATACATAAGGGTTTAACACAAATATCATCAGATAAAGATGTCGGTAGTCTAATGCTAATTGAAGGAATTTAGAATGAAATTCATTCTAATAAAGGGACATGGTACATGACATTGACCTAAAATTGACACAATAGTGTGCAATTACATCGCGGATAAAGTTATGTAAGCACTTTTCATCAGAATGTAGCATAATTACCTTACATAATAAGCGTGACTGTTATATATCTGTGTTTACTTTTAGAATCGTGGAAATCTCAACATTTCCTCTGCAACGTCTTTTTTAATTAAATCCATCTATATCTGACTTACAAGGTAGGTATCCCTCCGATTTGGTGAAATTTGGGTATGTTGCATACAACTAAATGGTTTTATGGTGTAAAAACCACTCTCAAAGTTGAAGCTGTATCCGACCATCTTGGCAGTTCACATAGTAGCGGTGGATCGATTGGAATAGAGCAAACGCTAATATAATTTTCTTCATTCCCAATGAAAACTTTATTTTTTTCAATATTTTCAACTTGTTTCAAGGCTGATAACCACCCTTAAATAACCAGAATAGACAAATACTCTCAGCAACTTATTTAAAAAAAATATATATGTAGAGCATCTTAAAGATCAAGCATTTTTGCTTTTTGAAGAGAAATAATTTTAAATATCCTTTCCGCCGCTGATCGTATCTCGACCATTTAACCGTAATTAATTGATATAGTTTATTTCTTTTAATTTTAACATAAAATTGCATTAAGAGGTATAAAACATTAGTAATGTTATTCATATACCATCGTAACTAATTATGAAGGGGCAAACAACCACTTTAATCCAAGGTATTAATATTAATCTACAAACCGTATCAAGCTATAATGCTCTATGACACAAGAAAAAATTTTAATAGATAAGGCTTCAAAAACCGATAATTATTGAGATATAACCCTTAAATATTGTTAATATGCAAGCGTTTTTCCACTGTTAAGCAATTATGTTATTCATCATATGGGAAATATATCTCAAAATATTGACACAATTTTATGATGAAGGTGTTACCTAAATTGTATACAGGGCGTTTAGAAGTTGTCGAGTATTTTACCCACTTATGGTGCTCATTGAGACAAACAAAAAGGTCTTAATCAACATAGGTCTGCAATTCAACCATTTCAGAGATATTACAGATTTTGTGTCAGGAACAAAAAATTAATTTAATTTTTTTATCTTGTTTATGATAGAACATAAGTCTAGTAACTGCCATTAAAATATTTATTAGGTACTTATTCGTGCACATCGCGTATTAATTATTATCTTAATATGCCTGAATATACAAACCTGGTAATGGTAGACATGCATTTTATGTACGGTCGTGCAAATGATAACCGTCTTGAAGCACGTCGCCTTTATGCTACTACATATTTGAATCGTTTTTTTCTAAGTGACAAAATGTTTACAAGTATTCATCGACTCTTTTATTTAAAAATAACAATAACAATGTTGGTCGACCTCCTGCAAATGAAGTAAATATTTTAAGAATGATTGATGAAAATACAGCACACGAAAATTTTCTATTCAAACAAGTATCAATCATTCCTTGGCTTTGAGAATATTACATGAGAATCTGCTCTACCCATGCTACATTCACCCCCTGCTTATGCTGCACGATGAGAATTATGTCGATGGATACTAATAAATCTTGCGGGAATTCCTAATTTGGCAACTCATATTTTATTCAGCGATGAAGCCGTTTTATGAGAGATAGTATACTAAATTTCCACAACAATCATATTTGGGCGGATGAAAATTCCCACGAATTGTTCAGTCTCGACATCAATAGCGATTTTCTTTAAACATTTGGTTAGGAATTTTAGGAGCTCGCCTGATTGGACAAATACTTTTTCCTAACCGCTTAAATAGGGAAGTGTACCTCTACTTTTTGAGAAACGAATTACCAGAATTATTAGAAGATGTACCTCTTGCTGATAGAATGCAAGTATGGTTTATATATGATGGGACACCTGGGCATTTTTCTCTTGTGGTAAGAAATTATTTAAATGAAAATTTCATTAATCAATTAATAGGAACAGGAGGTCCTTAAATGGCTGGCGAAGTCTCCTGACTTGACTCCGATAGATTTTTTTTGCGTGGAGCTATTTAAAATCTTTAGTATACTCTCAACCGCTTAATATACTAGACGAGCTGAACGGGTGGATAGAAAATGCCTGTGAAAGAATACGTACGACTCCGGAATTTTTTGAAGGAGTACGAACATCTTTTTTATGAAGATGCAGACGTCCAGAAATGCAAGGGGAACACATAAAGCATCTGCTGTAATGACTTTATTATTTTACATTTTTTTAAATTAAATAAATTAAAAATCTGATATACCTCTGTAATGATTAAATTGCGGACCTATGTTGATTAAGACTTTTGTTTATCTCAATGAGAAATATAAGTAGGTAAAATATTCGGCAACAATTTTTAAACACCCTGTATATGTTAGTGGAGAAATATTAATAAGTCAACTTATATATTTACTATCCATGTCGATATTGCGATATCCACTTTTCGAGGTATTATGAGGAGAAAATAGAAAGTATCAGTTTTCACGTACCTATGTTATCTATTTTAGAAATTTACCATGTTGAAAACCAAATTTCAATATCCCTTTTGGTTTCTAAGATACAGGGATAAATTTAAAAAATATGAAATTTATTCTGTAAACTATTTATTCTAAAATAGTTTTTAACGTAAAATCCAGTGACGTAGTCAAACATTTTGTATCATTTACCAATTTCTAGAAATAAATTAAGTTTGTTTTTTTAAATAGAACGCCCTGAAGATTTTCCATTATTTTAAATTAGTCTAAATTGAAATTTTCAGAAATATAACATGCTTGGTATGTCTTCATAACATTTAGCCTAAATTTTCAACATTTTGTAAATCCGCATCTTTGCTAATCTAAGATATCTAGCGAAAGCTGCTTATAGTGTATCCGTTTATAAATGTCCTCTAAAGGATTAAATATTGAAATTGTAATCTTGACGTAGGCAAATATGTACAATACGGTAAAATTATCTT